>VMDR010023308.1:0-15682 GCA_007922815.1 Macrotus californicus | reverse complement strand
AGCAATCAGATGAGAAAAAGCAATAAAAGACATCCAATGGGAAAGAAATAAGTAAAACTGTCATTATTTGCAGATGACATGTTACTGTACACAGAAAACCCTAAAGACTCCACCAAAAAGCTACTAGGGTTAATAAATCAATTTGGCCAAGTAGCAGAACACAAAATTAACATTATGAAATTGGTGGCATTTCTCTACACCAATAATGAATTATCAGCAAGAGAAACTAAAATAAAAATCCCTTTTACTATTGCAACAACAAAAAAATAATGTATCTAGGAATAAATTTAACCAAGGAGGTAAAAGACCTATACTTAAAAAACTGTAAGAAATTAAAGAAAAATTGCGGAGAATACAAATAAGTGGACGTATACACTGTGTTCATGGATTGGAGGAACTAACACCATTAAAATGTGTACTACCCCAAGCAGTATATAGATTCAGCCCAATTCCTATTAACCCTTTCGGTACGAGCGCTCTTTCCGCCCTGACACTCCCGCTGTACAAGGCGCCACGTGGGAAATGCGCACATAGCACATGGTCAGTCCTCCTTTGTGTGAAGACTTTCCTAACTTTATATAAGATCTATGCTTAATAAAACAATGCTTTTTTCCAAGTGTTGTTTGTAACTTTAATATTAAGAGATAGTTATATAAAATTCTATCAATTATATAAGTAAAATTTATAAAAATTATATACAGATTATATGATTATATACAAGATTATATACAAAACTATATACACATATGATCCTCACCTAATACTCCGGTAAAACAGAATAGAATTTTACCAACTGTAGATGTCGTTTGCACGCACGGATTGCCACTTGGATGCCGGATATATCTGGTGCTCGTCCACACAGGTCATCAGAAGGGCGCCGGATATATCCGGCACCCGTACCGAAAGGGTTAAAATACCAATGACATATTTCACAGAACAAATATTCCAAAAATGTATATGGAACAAAAAAAGACCCTAAGTAGCCTCAGCAATCTTAAGAAAGAACAAAGTTGGAGGGATTACAATACCTGACATCAAAATACTGCAAGACCACTGTAATCAAAATAGCCTGGTACTGGCATAAGAACAGACACAGAGACCAATGGAACAGAACAGGGAGCCCAGAAATCAACCTATGCTTATATGGTCAATTAACATTTGACAAAGGAGGAAAGAGCATAAAATGGAATAAAGACAGTCTTCAATAAATGATGTTGCGAAAATTGAACAGCTACATGCAAAAAACTAAATTAGAACCCCAAATTAGACCATAAACAAGAATAAACTTAAAATGAATAAAAGACTTAAACGTAAGCCACAAAACCATACAAATCCTAGAAGAAAGCATAGTCCGTAAAATCTCAGGCATCTCTTGCGGCAATATTTTTGCTGATATATCTCCCAGGGCAAGAGAAACAAAGGGAAAAAAATAAAAAAATGGGACCACAACAAGCTAAAAAGTTTCTGCACAGCAAAAGAAACCATCAACAAAATGAAAAGGGAACCCAAGGTATGGGAGAACACATTTGCCAATGATACATCAAATAAGGGATTTATTTCCAAAACATATAAAGAACTTGTACAACTCAACACCAGGAAAACAAGCAATACCATTAAAAACTGGAAAAAGGACTTGAAACACTTCTCTCAAGAAGACATATGAATGGCCAACTGACATATGAAAAAATGTTCATCGTCACTAATCATCAAAGAAATGCAAATTAAAACCACAATGAGATGTCACTTCGTACCTGCCAGAATGGCCACCATCAATAAACCAACAGACAAGTGTTGGAGAGGATGTGGAGAAAAGGGAACCCTAGTGCACTGCTGGTGGGAGTGCAGACTGGTGCAGCCAACACGGAAAACAGTATGGAATTTCTTCAAAAAATTAAAAATGGAACTGCCTTTTGACCCAGTCATCCATCCCACTTTTGGGAATATACCCAAAGAAACCCAAAACACCAATTCAGGAGACTATATGTACCTCTATATTCATAGCAGTGTTATTTACAATAGCCAAGATCTGGAAATAGCCCAAGTGCCCATCAGTAGATGAGTTGATACAAAAGTTGTGGTACATTTCACAATGGAATACTACTCAGCTGTAAAAAGGAAGCACATCTTTCCTTTTGTGACAGCATGGATGGACTGAGAGATTATTATCCTAAGTGAAATAAGCCAATCAGAGAAAGACAAATACCACACAATCTCACTTTATGTGGAACCTAATGAACAAAATAAACTGACAAACAAAATAGAAACAGAGGCATGGACACATGGAACAGACTGACAGCTGCTGGGGGTTAGGAGGGGCGGAACTGGATGAAAGAAGGTGAAGGGATTAGCCAAAGAACATATATGATAACATATAGACATATACCACAGTGTGGTGATGACCAGAGGGAAGGGGGTGGGGCGGGAGATGGGTGGAGGCAGGCAAATGGGGTGAAAATGGGGACATGTGTATTAGCATCTACAATAAAAATTTAAGTGGAAAAAAAAACCATGGGCTCAATGAAAAGTTTTGAGTCAGAGGTAGTAAAATCACAGTTATGCTAGAAAGATCAAAGATCAGCATGGTAGAATCATAAATGACATTTCTGGCAGTGTAGAGAGGAGCTGAAGACTAGCTAACAGGATATTGCAAAAGGCCACACATGGTGTGATATCAGTTCTATGAAATATCCAGAATAAGCAAATCCATAGAAACAGAAAGTAGATTAGTGGTTGCCAGGGACTAAGGGGAAAGGGAAATGGGGAGTGACCGCTAATGAGCACAGGGTTTCTTCTTGGGTTGATGAAAATGTTCTGAAACTAGAGTGTGTTGGTGGCCAAGCAACTTGTACATTAAAAACCACTGTACCTTTTAAAAATGGGAATTTTACATTACATGAAGTATATCTCAATAAAGCTGTTATTAAAAACAAAAAACAGCAAAGAACAACAAAAGCCCCAAAGCTGATGCTGATAACCTGGGAAAATTGTGGAACACATGGATGGCTTGCAAGTATCTAGAAAACACGCTGGCGATTATTATGAGCAAGAATCGTTCCAACAACAGTTCATTCAAGGTGTGTTTTTCTTGTTCTAGTTGCTAGAAGATTGGAGTAAAAATTTTATTTTTGCTTAATAAAAGTAATACATATTTATAGTGGACAATTTAGAAATACAAAATGCTAAATAAAATTGCATGTATTTCTACCACCCAGAGAATCATCATTAACTATAAAAAAATTTCTGCTCAGTATTTTAAAATATGTTGTATGTACAATTAAACACAAACTGTATATAGTTAGCACCACTTAATGATGGGAACACACTCCGAGAAATGTGTCATTAGACAATTTCGTCATTGTGCAAACAGAGTGCACGTACACAAGCCTAGATGGGGTAGCCTACTACATACCTAGGTTAGATGGACAGCCTACTGTTCTAGGCTGTAAGCCTGTATAGCAGGTCAGCACACAAAACAACACAAGATTAAATCAAGCCCAAGAGAAAATGATGTAATTGAGACTCAGTAAGCACAGAGACATATGGGGTTGTTGCTGGTATAACATGGCATACTGTTTTACGGAAAGCTGTTTTTTTTTTTTTTTGTTAGTAGAAAGAATATGTTCTAAAATAACAATAAAAAGTACAGTATAGTAACTACATAAACCAGTACAATGGAAATTTACCATCACTATGAAGTATCATGTACTGGACATAATTGTATGTGCTGTACTTTTATATGACTGGCAGCACACTGGGTTTGTGACAACAGCATATGAGTAATATGTTGTCTACAATGTTGCAATGTCACCAGGTGATAGGAATTTTTCAGCTCCATGATAGTCTTACAGGATCACTGTTGTATATTTGGCCTGTTGTTGATTGAAATATTTTTACACAGTCTATGACTGTAAATCATTTCATAGATGCTTTTTTCTTGATGTTACGCACTAAAATTTTCCATGATATTAAATGTCTTTATAAACATATATACTTGTAATCCTCATCTAAGGACATTTCACTGATTTTAGAGAAAGAAGAGAGAGAGAGAGAGAGAGAGAGAAACATTGATCAGTCAACTCGGCCATCCCCCCTGCTCCCTGGATCCGCCCTGACCAGGGATTGAACCAGCAACCTAGGTATGCATCCTGACTGGGAATTGAACCCGCAACCCTTTGGTGTACAGGACAATACCCCAACCAACCGAGCTACCTGGCCAGGGCTAAACATAATTTTTAATGGCTCAATGACATTCCATCATATGATGGTACTATGAAATATTGGGCCATTTTTTGTAATTATTTATCTTTCTCCCATATTTTACTTCTATAAATAAGACTGTGACGAATATCTTTTATATACATACTGGTCCACATTTCTGATTATTAACAATAATCAACAGTCTCAGTACAAGACTCTCAGAAATGTAATTACTAGCCTTGACCAGTGTGGTTCAGTTGGCTGGTCATGGTCCCACAAAGCAAAACATCACTGGTTCGATTCCTGGTCAGGGCACGTGCCTGGCTTGTGGGTTTGGTCCCAACGGGGAGCACAACGAGGCAACCAATCGATGTTTCTCTCTCTCTCTTTCTCCCTCCCTTCCCTTTCTCTAAAAGTAAATAAATAAAATCTTTAAAAAAATGTAAGTTACTAAACCAAAGGTTGTGATCCTATTTAAATCAATCTATGTATACTGTCAAATTATTTTCCAAAAAGGCTGTATTAATAATTTACAATCACCTCAGTAGGATATCCAAGTTTCTACCTCGCCTACAATAATAGGCATTATGATTTTTAAAAACACTTTGCTAATATGAAGATAATGGCATATTATTTCATAATTTAAACTGATTACTAATAACTGAGTATCTTTAAAATATTTGTAAGCACTTCACTTTTACTTTTTTTTTTGGCACCTCATTTTTACTTTGACAAGAGAATGCTGAGTCAGGGACCTGGCTTAGAAACAGTACGTTCATGTCCGCTAGGCATGTGACATAATGCCACTGTGGAGCCGAAGGCAAAATATGGGTGGGTTCTGCTGGTGGTTCCCTCCCAAATTTGACAGCTAATGAATCAAATGAAGAGTTTTTAAAAACATGGATTTCCTGGCTCTGCTCCAAACCAACTAAATCAGAATCCTTTGCAGAAGGACCCTGGTAGTCAGTGGAAGTCTGTCCAGCACCGACTGGAAAGGAAGAACTACTGGGTTGGATGGCAATGGAGAACTCATCAAGGCTCGTGAAATAAGATTCTTGGTGTTAAGTAACTTATAACAAGATGAACTTTTTGAAAATCTTAATATTAGTAGCCTAGAAAAAAGGGTCTGAACCATCATGATGACATTATTTATTCAATATCTTTGCATCATTAAAATAATGTGAACACCTACAAAACAATAATAAAAGAAAAGAAAAAATCCAGCACTTCAAGTATTCAGATTTGGGTAAGGATGAAACTTCCCTTGCATTTGGCCACCACCCATTCTTCTTGTTTTTAAAGAATCCTCACCTGAGGACAGGTTCTCTTTCAATTAATTTTAGAGAGGAAGGGGAGTGGAGAGAGAGGAAGGGGGATAGACAGAGAGACAGAGAGAGAGGGAAAGAGAGAAACACTGATGTGAGAAACATCAATTGGCTGCCTCCCATATGCGCCCTGACTGCAACCCAGGCACGAGCCCTGATGGGGAATCCAACCAGCAACGCTTCGTTCGGCGCATGGAATGAAGCTCCAATCGACTGAGCCATATGGCCAGAGCACTACCCATTATTCTTACTGTCTCACGCTCCTCCCCAATACAGAATATTGTACCTTCCTGGGTCTCCTGACAGGCCTCCCTGCAGTCCATTCTAGTAGGAGCTGCTTATTCTCTCATTACACACGTACTAGGGACAGGAGAGGTGTCACACTGTCTGCATTCCTCACACCAGCTACAGGACCACGCTCTATTACAAAGATGGCCTGTATAAAAACATCATTCCTTTGAAACCCACGCAATAGAACATCCTCTATGTTCTGCCCTGAAGTTTACCAACATTCCACTTGACCCTCCACATTTACTAAAAATGTTGACATTGGTGAGTTCTTTGTCTCTACCCCAAATCTGGTCATCACCCTGAGTGATTTCTATGTGGAAGAGCTCATACCTACCCTCACAGGTCATTGTGCATCTCAACTCCAACAAAATTCACCTCCATTTCACTTCAATCACTGCCTCCAAAGATCCTATCACCCAGAACTGTTGCAACTTGAATGCCACGTTTTGTCCACAACCTCTCAGGACACTAGCTTTCCTACTGCCTTGGTCCTCAGCAACCGTTCTTCAGTGTATGAAGAACGTAATGTATGAAGAACATAAGCCCCACGCCTCTTTCCCTCAACTCCTTTCCTTTCCTCCCTAGCTAGACCCACCACCAGCCCTGAGAATCCTCAGTTCTCTTTCACACATCTCTCCCAGAATTCATTCTGTGAAACTCCCAAGATTTCTCTACTTCCTCGTTGGGAAGCTGAGCACTGATGGAGAGAATCATACAGTAAAGGGGCAAATGTCCTGGTTGGTGTGGGTCAGTGGGTTGAGCACAGGCCTGAGAACCGAAAGGTCACCAGTTTGATTCCCAGCCAGGGCACATGCCTGGGTTGTGGGCCGGGCCCCCAGTTGGGGGCTTGCGAAAGGCAGCCAATAAATGCTTCTCTCTCACATGGATGTTTCTCTGTCTCTCTCTCTCCCTCTTTCCTCTCTAAAAATTAAAAAAAAATTTTTTAAGTGGTAGAATGGCCCCACAGACATTCCGAGGTTTCTAAACTTGCCTTAGAGTCTGCCTGCCAATCCTTTTCCTTGTTCTCAAGTCAGCTCCATCTGTTTACTCCGACATTATTTCCAGCTCTTACCACTTCTGCAAATGACTGTTCAATTTGATTTCACTCGACTTGATTTCCTCCTAACTTACAAAGACATCCACCGTTACCTTCTACATGACTCCTGGTGTCTCAGAGGATGTGATTCTTCTTGTAAATGCCAACCATTCCAACTCCATTTTCTATTTCCCTCCCCACCTTCTTTGAGACTTTGCTACAAAGCTCCTCTTTACCAAATTTTCAACCTCTTCCTCTCTGCTTTGACCTACAAGCATACTCAGGTCATTTCCATCCTTTAAAAACAATGCCCTGAGTCTGAATCCTTTCCTAGCAACTATCCAATCTTTACATCTTTTCTTCACATCCAAATCCACCCAAAGACTACAGGTCTGTGGTCCCTTCCCCCCAACACTTGAGGCCACAGAATTTAGATTTCAGATAGAAAGATACTTTTTATTTTAGAAAGACAATATCTGGCAAATACTATATTTCAAAACATCTCCACAGGGGCCTGTAGAAGCATTCTGCAATCAGATTCAATATTATTTGTGCAGTCAAATGTATGAATATTCACACTAAGTGGGACAAATGATGATTATAAATCATCTCACATCCATTCAGGTCAGGCTTTACTGCCAAATGACTTTCCATTTTCCAAGTTTGTTGAATTTTGAGATTCAAATAAGGAGCTATAGGCCTGTAGTTTATTCCCATTCATTCTCTCCCACTTACACCATGACCCACAACAATCACACTGCTTTCCCCATCGCCCAAGGGGATTTGCCCTCCCTCGTCTTCCATAACATTTGACTGTCAAACCTGTCGAAATTCTGGTGTACCATCTGCTATGTCACCAAATCTCTTTGCTGTGTTTGTCACTCGTGATCACGTCCTCCCAGTGACTTCTCCCCGAATCTCTCAATCCCGAGGTTCCCTGACACAGCATTCTTAGAGGCCTCTTCTCTAACTGTTTCATTATGCTTTCCCGTCTCTTTTACCAGATCTTCTTTTTTGGACTTATACAGGCCTCCATCTCAGCCCAATACCCACCTTGGTGTCCTCTTTACAAAACATTTTTTTAACAGCTTTATTGAGGCATAATTCACAAGCCACAGAATTCGCCCTCTAGTGTCTACATTTGCGTAGCTTTAGTCTAATCACGGAAATGAGCAGCCATCGCCACGCGCAGTGCCACCACATTCCTCACCCAAAGGAAACCCCGGAGCTGTTACGCCATCACTCCCCTTGCCCTGGCAACACGACACTCTGTCTCTGCAGATTCGCCTAATCTGGATGTCTCCTATAAATGGAACCATACAAATATGCAGTCATTTGTGTCTCGCTTGTTTCAGTTAGAATAATAATTTCCAGGTTCAGCGACACTGTAGCAAGTATCAATATTCCCTCCCTTTTTTATGGCCAAATGCGCCAATGTATGGATACACCAAACTCCGTCCACCTGCTCATCAGGTGGTGAACCCTTGGGTTGTTTTCTACGTTTTGCTGTTAGGAATAACGCTGCTCTGGGCATCTGTGTACAGGCCCTTGCACAGATGTATACTTTCCATTCTCTAGAATATATGCTAGGAATGGAACTGGTGAGTCACGTGGTAACTGTTTAACTTTTTACAAACGACCAAACTGCTTTCAAAAGCACATAGAGTCTGTCTGATAGACCACTTTATTTTCCCACTGACATTGTCCCAGGGTTCCAACTTCTCTATAACCTCGTCAATACTTGTTATTTTCTTTTCTAACTTTTTAATTCTAACAATCCTAATAGGTATAAAATGGCATCTTCTTGTTACTTTGATTTTTATTTCCCTACCATCTAATGATGCTGGGCATCTTCCCGTGTGTTTATTTGGCCAGTACATGTCTTCTTTGGAGAACTATCTACTCAAATCTTTGTCTATTTTAAAACTATGTTCTGCAGTGAATCTTAGCACCACTTTGGAGGTCTGAACTGCTCTGAGAGTCTGATCAAAGCCTCAAAGTGAAACCACGTATGTACAAAGTAAGCCTGATAATTCTCCTAAGAAACCACTAACCCACTGAGTCCTTATCACTTCAGGGCCCTCAAGATTAAGCACCTTGTTCTACACCATAAGTTCTTACCCATGGCTGCAAATGTAAAGATCAGCTGGGGGGCTTTCTAAAAATACAGGGTTACCAAGTGATCCAGCAATTCCACTTCTACGTACAGACTGAAAAGAATTAAAAGCAGGGGCTTAAACAGATACATACACATCCATATTCACAGCACCATTATTCAACCTCAGAGATATAAGTTAAACTTCATCATAGTACGTAGGTGTAGAAAAAAACATAGTATGTATAGGGTTCAGTACTATCCACAGTAACAGGTATCCACTGGGGGTCTTGGAACATACCCCCACAGATAAGGGGGGTTTACTGTACATACTACAACATGGATGAACCTCAGTAGCATTATGTTAAGTAAAAGAAGTTAAACACAGAAAGCCACATATTATGGCTACACTTATATAAGATACCTAGAACAGTAAATTTTATATAGCCATAAAGTAGAATAGAGGTTGCCTAGGGCTGGAAAGAAGGGAAAATAGGAGTTTTTAACGGGTTAAGAGTTTCTGTTTGAAATGACAAATAAGTCCTGGTGGGGGGTGGGGGTGGGGGGAGATGAACAACACTGTGAATGTGCTTAATGTTACAGAACTGCACACTTAAAAATAGTGAAAATGGCAACCTTTACGTTATGAGTACTTTACCACAATTTTTAAAAAACACATGTTGAGGAGAAACCAAACAAACAAAAACAGATGACCAGGACACCGCTGCAGGCCCATTACACTTGAAATTTTAGGTGTGGTTTGATCATGTGCTTTGCTTAGAAGCTCTCTGGGTAATTCAAATACACAAACGGTAAGAACTACCGCTTTACACTCTTCCTGGTGGCATCTCTAACTTCCATGGTTTCTAGGACCTTTCTTTCCAGCATTCACCTCTCAAAGTTTCCACCTCAAAAATCCAGCTAGGGGTCAGTTCACAGAACTGAGCTCATCCTTCCTTCTCCCCACCCTAAAATTGTCTCAGCTGAAACAGCACCCATCCACTGAACATCATCCGCAAACTTCGATATACCCCCCCATCAAATAATCAATAACGTGACTTTCCCTCTTAAAAGATTCTCGAGTCTCCCCCCTCGTCCCTATGATAATTACTACTGCTTTTGGTTCAGGTCTTCATCATCTCTTTCCTGGATTAGCTAACATCAGTTTCCTTATTTCCAGATAATTTCCCTGCTTAAAAACTTTAGTAGCCTCCACTCCCTCCAAGGGGTAGTCTATGCTGCCTCAACTGTCGCCTAAGCTGCCTTATGATGTAGCCCTCACCCATTTCTCCAGGCTCATCTCCAACCCCACTGTCTGCCCCGGTGCTGTAAAGTGCACATGGTCCCTCATCTACCACATACTACTTCTCACCTGTTTCCTGTGCTTGTATACACGGAACAAACAACGCATCTCCTGCACTTGGCTAACCTCTACTCATCTTTTAAGACCCAGCTCAGATAACCCTCTCCCCCGAATTAAATTCCCTTCCTCTGCCCTGCAATAGCCCACATATAACTCTACTATTTACTGTGTATATCATAATGATTTATGCCTTTTTTTCCCTACCAAACTTTCAGCTCCTCCAGGAGCACAAACTCAGTATGTTTCACCTTATTCCTATGCCCTTAACAGAATGCTCGACACACAGCACTTAATGTTCACTGAATAAATTGCTTTATAAACTGCTATGGAGTTTGAAGCGACTTCACCAAAATAGGTAACAGCATTGAACATGTACTATGCTGTACCTGTATTATTTATTTGATCCTCACAAAAACCCTATGGAGTCATTATTTCCTGAAGTACACAGAAAAATCAACTAACATGTCCAAGGTCAAGCGCAGCTGACAGGTGGTGACGTGAGATTCGAATCCAAACAGTCAACTCTGGAGCCTGCACTCTCCCTCCACCACACTTTCTCTGCCTGATGAAGACACAGGTGTATGTCTCATCTGTGCGTGTCTCATCTCCTCCAGTAGATATTTCCTTCTAGTTTTTATCTCTACAATTTTTAAAAAGTTATAATCTTAACATGCAGTTTTTAATCTTATAAAATTTAAGAAAGCTGTAGCATGTTACTACATAGTTTTCATAACTTGCATAACTAGCCACAAGGATAAAGGTAGAATCTTGCAATGAGATTGAGAAAAATAAACTGTTTTAAGTTCTAAAATAGGGGAAACCAAGATGAAGGTTATTTAGGTGATGATAACCAGGCGTTTTAGTTGCCTACCAGCTTAAAATAAAGAAACCAAAAGACTTGATGCAAAAAACAACATAAGAAAGAATGTAGTCTTAGATTGCAAGAACAAAAGCAAAATAAAACATCTGCAGTTCAGATAGAAACATGAAGCTACATGTTGAAGACAGAAATAACAGGTGCATAGAGAATTTAGTCAGTGAACAGACACTATTTAAATAAGCAGGGATATGAGAAAGAGAGTTTAAAAGTAGTTAGGGAGATGGAACATACACAGCTGAGAAAACACAGAAAGTGTGTTGAAGGGATATTTCACCGAGAAGAGATGTCTCAGGTGTTTGGTCATTACTGAGTTGGACACAATACTAGCCAGTCTATTATTTAATTCTCAGTTCTACAAAGCACATACTGTGCCCAGTTTTACAAAGAAAAACACAGGTTCAAAGAAGTTAACAGACTTGTCCAAAGTCTCAAAGCTGGTAAGTCATGGTGCGTAGGCTTCAAACCAAGCTCGGACTGCAAATCCCATATTCTTTCCACAATTCCATACTCTCTCTAATATAAGCCATTCAAGAACTTCTTCAAAATACAGAACAGGAGACGTGTCAGTGATGGTACAAGGAAACAGCTTAGGCAAACTTTATTGGAAAACACAAACATATCTTCCATGTCGTGGAATGCCCATCCCTGGGGATCTTCAGCTGTACCAGCGTGAGAAGGACAGAGAGCCAATGCTGGAACTGCCAGGTATGGCTGCAGTACCACATGTTGGCCTCATGTGAACTGAACATTCAACAGAGGATATGAACAAATCAGATTTTTTGTTCTCTCCTTTCAGCATTTCCAAGGGAAGCATGAACCTTTTCCTGAATTTCCTTTGAGTTCTCATGTCACTGTAATGTGCTTATTTGTGCCTCTGTTCATTTCCAGCCTTCAGACTGGTCCCCCAACCTCCAGGTACCAACTGTAACCAACAATAAATAAAGTGCATTACTTGTCTGAACCACAAAATTAGATTGAACTTGGACCCCCAGTAGTTCAATTGTGCCCTCAGTGAGCTCCATACCTGCAGCCCAGACCCTCCATACCAGTGCAACAACTGATTGATTTTTTGTGTGTTTTTTTAATGTCTGGCAATAATTGGGTTGATCTGTCTTACTTTGGTACATTCTGCTCACAATAACCCTTGTATAAGAAACACTTTCCCACTTATATCTGTTAACTTGTCTCTCCCCCCTACTTAATCCTAGGTGTCCTGGTAACATTTCCAACCAAGTACATTAGAGAATTATGTCTGACAATCTGATTCCAACTGTCTTGAAGTTACCTGGTAGTTGAAATAACCTGGAGGTGACAGGAGAAGGGGCAGTGGCATGTATGGGCCATTGTCGGAATTCGGTTTCGACCCTGGCAGAGGTAGATGTATAAAACTCAACATTGGTTAACTCTGATCAACACATATCGCAGCTTAGTATCTAAATGAAAGACTAAACTCTACAAACAACCAGTAGAAAAGGCAGGTAATTTAAACTGGTCTTCTAATTTTAGATGTGAAGAAAGGCAAGCCCTAGAATCCTGTACATCTTCTCAGTAAATGGCTCATAGTGCTTGACTCTCCTGCATCCTATTCTGTACTGAACAATCCACACCCACAGCTTTTCCTAAGGACCCTCAACGGACTTTGATCCAGCTCTGCACATGGAAGACATCATGACAATACATGACACACTGCTCCTATGGCACCAGCTGTAGGTGTTCAATCTACAGGCTGCCCAGTGGTCTACTGGAGTGGCCTGGTACAAAAGTTCTATCCAGACAAAGATGATGGCAATGGGCTGAGTCCAACAGATTCTCAGTCTGTGAAATGTGTAAGACAGAGCTATTCTGTGGGCAGAAAGAGAAGCTGAAAAGATACACTGAAAGATTACAAGATATACAGAGGAGCTTTGTCACGATACTCAACAGATACATGGGAGTTCTCAACCTTTCCTCACAGTGAAATCATATCACATACTCAATTCTTCCAGGTTTCAATAGTTAGGCAATCAAATAGATACAGAAACTTTTGAAGTGGGGCAATTTGTAGTCCATGGGCTATAACTCTCCTCCTTCCCATCAAAGACAAAAGCCCTACCGAGAATGTCAGCCCTATTAACTGCATCACCTACAGTGGCCCCGGAGTCACAGAAAGCCTGCCTCATCTCTTGCTTTCACCATTGACAAGCTGTGCAACCTTGGGAAAGGTACTTAACCTCGGTTTCCATGTCTGTATAATTCAGAAATAATATTCAATTTATAAATTTGTATGAATATTAAATGAGAAAGGTACATGGCCTGATATAAGACATTGCCTTGTGTAAGTTAGCTGCCTTCATTAATACTGCCACGATTACCTGAACACTTGGCTTCTTGCAGGTACTCCATATACACCACCCCTTATTTGGACAAGGTGACACTCCGCTCTCTTTTTTCAGCTCTGAGGCTGTAAAACAAGTGTGCTTTTTGCAGTATATGAGGTCGGTCCAGAAAAAGTCCAACTGTTAATGATATGAGAACAGTTTGCATGGCATCGATGTAACCTGGCAGCCAAGGAGACTGAACTGGAATGTACATACATGAACAATGATGACTTTACTGCACTAGTCAGTGAGGGCAGTAGACATCACTGAATGAGCATGTGTACTGTGTGGCTATCACATTCAAAATGACTGAGTGAGTAGAGCAATGACTCTGCATGAAATCTTGTTTTAAGCTTGACCATTCCTCTGCAGAAACTATTCGGATGATTCAGAAAGCCACAGCTACAGGCAACTGGTGATTGGCAGCTTCATCATGGCAACGTGACCACTCACGCATGACATCTCATGCAGAGTTTTTTGGTGAAACATCAAATCACCCAGGTGACTCAGCCCCACTACAGCCCAGATTTGGCACCCTGCAACTTCTGGCTTCTCCCAAAACTAAAATCACCTTCAAAAGGGAAGAGATTTCAGACCATCAATGAGATTCAGGAAAATACGACAGGGCAGCTGATGGCGATTGGGAGAACTATGAGGTCCCAAGGTGCATACTTTGAAGGGGACTGAAGTGTCATTGTCCAATGTATAATATTTGTTGTATCTTCTTCAATAAACGTCTCTATTTTTCATATCACATGGCTGGATACTTTCTGGACAGACCTCCTCTTTAAAACCACATTTTCTACATTTATGTGTTCTTTATTGGTGTCCCATTTCAAATGGCCTCCCAGCACAGCGTTGAAGAGCTACCCAATGTTCCTAAGCACAGGGGCTACAATGTGCCTTTTGGAGAAAATACATGTGCATAAAATAAGCTTCCTTTAGGCAGGAGTTCTAGCACCACTGGCCGCAAAATCAATCTTAACAAATCAACAATACATGTGAGATAAGGCATCTTTAAACAGAAACACATTTAAAATAAGGTTATGCACTGAGTTGTGACCAGAGGTTTGAAGGACCCTAACTCTATATATTTCCCCTAGAAACAACGGCTCAGTATTTGCGAATTCAGGGTTAGTCACGACTTAATTCCTGCAAATAAGAATAAACTGTTGTTGATTAAAGGTAGAGCATGGGAGTAGCAGAGAATGTTTGGGGCATGAAGCAAGAAGGGTAGAGCCCGATCATGAAAAGGGCTTTTTTTGTCCTACCAAGGAATGTGGACTTGGAACTGTTTCTAATCTGGTTACTGATGGACTCTGATCAGAAGACTGAGGGCTTGGGAAGGCTCTATACTGTCCTGTCCCTTAGTGTGTCCCTCGTGTCTCACACAGACGTATCATCTACAAGAAAGACTACTGCCTCACACTGTCCCCCTTTATATGCTGTCCCCTGAGCTCGTAGCAGTGCTGACAACAGAGAATCCTGGGAGCCACCAATTATCTAGTAGCCACAATGACAGTCACAATAAACAGGTGAAATTGAATTTGGTAATATACAGAGTGGGGCAAAAGTAGGTTTACAGATGTTTCGTGTGGAAAATGCCGTGATAAGAAACAACAGAAGAATGAACTCTGTTTCACTTACAACTGTAAACCTACTTTTGCCTCACACAGTGGTTGCACTCAATGTGCATTAGCCAGATCGCAAATGATCAAAAGTTGGTAAGGCTAGAGCTTCCACAGGATTCCTCTGATGGATCTGAGCAGAGCAAACTGAAAACCTTCTGAAAAGAATTCACCATTCAGGACACCATTAAGAGCGTTCATGATTCATGGAAAGAGGTCAGAATATTAGCATTAACAGGAGTTTAGAAGTCGATCCCAACGCTCATGGACTACTTTGAGGGAGTTCAAGACCTCCGTGGAGGGAGCACCTGCAGATGTGGTAGGAACAGCAAGAGCACTAGAGTTAGAAGTGGGGCCTGAAGATGGGCCTGAATTGCTGCCGTTCCGTGCTCAAACTTTAACAGATGAGGAGCTGCTCATTAATGAAGACCAAAGAAGGGGGTTTCTGGATATGGAATCCACTGCTGGTGGAGATGCAGGAAGACTGTGCAAATGACAACAAAGGACTTC
>VMDR010023307.1:0-15687 GCA_007922815.1 Macrotus californicus | reverse complement strand
GTTACCATGAGTCCTTACTAGGGACCAAGATCATGTAATCCTCACAATGATCTTATGAGGTGGGCACTGAAACTATCCTCATTTTACAGAAGGAATACCAGTGTCATAACATTTTAATAGTATCAATATAATAGAGATCAAATTTCCATGCTTAAACTGATCAACAGAACAAGAATATATTTCATCAAATATTTAATTGAGCAATTAAAACTAGAGATGTCATAGAATTTTAGTGGAGAAAAAAATGTAACATGGTATAGAGTGGTTGAGAAATGGAATTTTTAGTAGTATTTTTAAAAAGAAATTTAGTCACTTATGTATTTATTTTTATTTATTTATTTACAGTTCTCTTTTTTTAATAGATTTTATTGATTATGCTATTACAGTTGTCCCATTTCCCCCTTTTATTCCCCTCTGCCCTGCACACCCCTTCCCACCCACATTCCCCCTCTTTAGTTCATGTCCATGGGTCATATATATAAGTTCTTTGGCTTCTACATTTCCTATACTATTCTTAACCTCTCCCTGTCTATCTTCTACCTACCATTTATGCTTTTTTTCCCCTGTACCTTTTCCCCCTCTCTCCCCACCCATTCTCCTGACTATAACCCTCCATGTGATCTCCATTTCTGCAGTTCTGCTCCTGTTCTAGTTGTTTGCTTAATTTGTTTTTGTTTTTGTTTTAGGTTCAGTTGTTAATAACTGTGAGTTTGTTGTCATTTTACTGTTCCTATTTTTATCTTCTTTGTCTTAGATAAGTCCCTTTAACATTTCATAGAATAAGGGCTTGGTCCTTAAACTTGACCTTATCTGGAAAGCACTTTATCTGCCCTTCCATTCTAAATGATAGCTTTGCTGGAGAGAGTATTATTCTAGGATGTAGGTCTTTGCCTTTGATGACTTGGAATACTTCTTGCCAGCCCCTTCTTACCTGTAAGGTTTCTTTTGAGAAATCAGCTGACAGTCTTATGGGCACTCTTTTGTAGGTTACTGTCTCCTTTTCTCTTGCTGCGTTTAAGATTCTCTCTTTATCTTTCATCTTGGGTAATGTAATTATGATGTGCCTTGGTGTGTTCCTCCTTGGGTCCAACTTCTTTGGGACTCTCTGAGCTTCCTGGACTCCCTGGAAGTCTATTTCCTTTGCCATATTGAGAAAGTTCTCCTTCATTATTTGTTCAAACAAGTTTTCAATTTTTTTCTGTTCCTCTTCTCCTTCTGGCACCCCTATGATTCGGATATTGGAACGTTTAAAGACATCCTAGAGGTTCCTAAGCCTCTCCTCGTTTTTTTTGAATTGTTTCATTGTGTTCTGGTTGAATGTTTCTTTCTTTCTTCCTTTTGGTCCACACCATTGATTTGAGTCCCGGTTTTCTTCCCATCACTGTTGGTTCCCTGTACATTTTCCTTCATTTCACTTAGCATAGCCTTCATTTGTTCATCTAATTTGTGACCAAATTCAACCAAGTCTGTGAGCATCCTGATAACCAGTGTTTTGAACTGTGCATCTGATAGGTTGGCTCTCTCTTTGTCGCTTAGTTGTATTTTTTTCTGCAGCTTTGATCTGTTCTTTCATTTGGGCCATTTTTGTTGTCTTGGTGTGCCTGTTACATAGTAAGGAGTGGAGCCTCAGGTGTTCACCAGGGCGGGGCAGCCACGTCCCTGCGTTGCAAAGCTGTTTGTAGGGGATGGGTCCGAGAGGGAACAATGCCACTTGCTCCGCTCTCTGCCAGTTTTCAGTGACTTTCTGCACTACCCACAATCAAATTGGGCTCTTCTGGTGCTGATTCCCAGGTGGGTGGGCTTGTGTACGCTCTAGAACCCTGTGGGTCTCTCCAACGAGCTCTCCTGTGAGTCCCGGAGTTTCTCCTGCTGCCGCCACCTCAACCCCTACAGGAGTTTTCAATCAGAGGCTTTGAGGCTTTATTTCCCTGTGCTGGAACTCTGGGTTGCGTGGTCTGTCTCACTCCCCATTTGTTCCTCCCGATTTATTCGTACGTGGGTGTGGGATGGCCTGATTCACCAGCAGCCACCTCACCGGGTCCGTGGGCCACGCCTTGCCTGCCCCAATCCGCCAGCCGCTGCCCTGCCTCGAGTCCTCTCCCAAGAGTCCTCCCCACCCAGGCTGCCTGTCTCCGCCTCTCCTACCGGTCTGGATGAATGGTTCTTCTTTAACTCCTTGGTTGTTGGACTTCCATATAGTTCTATTTTCTGTCAGTTCTGGTTGTTTTTTGTTTTAATATTTGTTGTTGTCCTTCTTTTGGTTGTGCAAGCAGGCACAGTATGTCTACCTACACCTCCATCTTGGCCGGAAGTTCTAGTCACTTATGTATTTAAAAATCATTTACTTACTGTCTGGTGCATATCCAGCCCTGGGCTATAAGCTGGAGATAAAAGGCTAAAAAGGGAAAAAGGTAGAGGTGTGTCCCAAAGGACTCATCAACAGGCACATAACTTATCCTCATTTTCTGGCTCTCTCCCTGTTTTCTCCTCTCCTTCTTTCTGTCACTCTCTTGTTCTGTCTCTTGCTTTTATCTCTTACTTCTATATCCATACACTTCTGGAAAGACTTGAGGTGGTCTACATCTTTGATCAGATACTAGTGCAGCCACATTCTTCATTTGCCTTAGACAGTCTCGATGTATGCCAACTGCCCAGGTATAATTACAAACAGTGCTTTCTTTTACTCTCGAAAGTGTCTTGATTTGGATGATAAATAACATGATCACCCTAAAAATAATACCTGACTTTGTGGAAACTGAAACCAGGAACAGGAAGGCACACATTCTTGTCAATGTGCCAATAGTTGATCATTGCCTAGAAAAAAATGTTTTTTAATTATTTTGACTTTCTATTACTGAAAGGAATTTTAGGCTGGCAACTGCTTTCCACCATGTGTCAAGCAAGCAGTACTTAGGGGGTAGGTGGCAGAATCAGAATTAGAGGAGGAAGAAGGCCAATTTGGAAGACAACAGCTTTCACAGATGTCCTGTTCAAAATATTTAGGTTCAAGTTCTCTCCCTAAATTTTCTCTGCAAAAATTTCACCCAAATCCTTCATGACTCCAAGTGAGGCCCAACAGCCCAACTCACTCTCTGTAAACCCTACCTCTGCATTTCTAATTGCCTATTAGAAATCTCTGTCCACTCTCCAATGAGTATTTCAAAGGCATCATGCCCATACTGAATTCATTATGCTCCCCTCCATTTGTTCTTCCTCCTGTGATCCCCACCTTAGAGCACTGCACATCTTTCCACTAGCATCATCCTTGATAGCCCCATTCCCTCGCTTGCATGTTTGGTGGATAACTAGGTTCTGTAATCTCACCTCTTTCATGGCTCTTTTTCCTTTCATTTCTCCTTGCCCAGACCCAGTGAAAATGCCTGTATTAGTTTGGGGTTCTCTAAAAGCAGACTCTGAGACCAGATTTACATGGTTTATTTGAGAATTAATTCCATGAAAAGTAGTGGGGACAGAAAACAGCAAGTGACCACCAAGGGCAATGTGCTTCTTGCCATCGGTGCCTCTGAGAGGCTGCATTGAACACACCACAGAAGGGTCTGCCTGGGGGTGAGGAAGCTGGTATATTTATCCACCAACTCCCAATCATCATTGTTGAAGGTTGCTCATGGGCCATTCTCTCTCTTAACACTGTCAGGGCCTACACACCAGCCAAGCATCCTTTTTCTGCCAGAGAACATTTAGTAGAAGGTCACAGAAGGCTTTTGGTGTGTTCTGGAACTTTATTCAGTGACTTCCAAGTAGGACAAGAATGCTGGTCTGCTCTACCTTCCCTAAGGCCCACACCCTGGCAAAAGGGTCCTAATGTCTCTTTATCTCCCATCATTGTACTTCCCCTTCATCTTCCACACAGCAGCCCAGGTGATGGTTCTGAACATGACATGTGGATGTGATCATACCTTGCACAGCACAGAGACTTTT
This sequence comes from Macrotus californicus, assembly GCA_007922815.1. Taxonomy (NCBI): domain Eukaryota; kingdom Metazoa; phylum Chordata; class Mammalia; order Chiroptera; family Phyllostomidae; genus Macrotus; species Macrotus californicus. The sequence continues at coordinate 11,748 of VMDR010023307.1, read as the reverse complement.
AACTGCTCTTCAAGGACTTGGGAATACTACAAACTCTCTCAACTGGCTTCTGCCCAACTCTCTCTGGACCCCCTATCACCTCTCTATCCTACACTATGCTTTTTGATTCCTAAATACCTTACTTTCTCTGCCAAGAATCTCTTTGCTCCTCCCTCCCTGGCCCTCTCTTGCCTCTAACCTGATGTACACATGCTCATCTCCTAAAACTCAGTTTAAATATCACCTCTTCTTGCTCTGCTGGTGTGGTTCAGTTGGTTGGAGCATCATCTTGTAACCGAAAGGTTGAAGGTCTAATTCCCAGTCAAGGCACATACCTCAGTTGTGGGTTCAATTCCCAGTCCAGGCATGTACAGGAGGCAACCATTTGCTACCTCTTTCTCACATCAGTGTTTCTCTCTCTCCCTTCCTCTCTTGGGTGAGAACATGTGTATATATATATGAAATCACCTCCTCTACGAAGTCTTTCCACATCTCTCAGGTAAGTTAATCCTGCCATGCTTTCCCTCCCAATATGTGAACAATTCCATTCCCCCACATTGAAGAAAATGCCCTGAAGGTAGACACAGTATCTCAAGTACTTTGCATAGCAGTTTCAATTAATTTTTGTGCCATGAACCCCTTTAACAATCTGGTGAAGCCTTATAGCTCTCCTCCAAGCAGTGATTTAAATGCAAAAAATAAAACATATGGGATTATGAAGGAAACAAATCATATTGATATATAACTATCAACATATTTTCCAAAAGTTGTGATGTCACAATATATACACCTTTGTTAACATATTAACTAAGAACAATTTCTTCAAGTAATTATAAGTATTAATAATATTAATAATCATAATGTGATTCCTAATATTACTCCTACTGTGTTTTGTTGCCTTTTTAATTGAAAAAAAATGATGGTAAGTCTCAAGTGGAGGTTAGTGAAAATAGATGAGTAATTTTTCCTTCTCAGTCCATGGCACCATGAATTATATGCATGGAACTCTTGAGGTTCTGTGGATCCAGGTTAAGAAGCACTAGCCCCATGTGCCTGGTTTACAGAAAGTGTTCAAACATATTTGCTAAATAAGTTGCTTCTCCTTCTGTGCACTGAATGAGCTTCCTCTTTCTCTACATTTCTATAGTTTTATGTTTAAATTGTTCCCCAGATTTCAGTAGCTTGTGGGTACAAAGGCATTACATTAACAGCAACATCTCACTGGTTAAACCCCATGCCCCAATGCAACCTAGGATATTGCAGCTCCCTCTCAAGGTCTTCTCAGTCATTTCTGAGAGTCTCAAATTTGTTTTGTATGAACTCAGAAGTAGTCCTAACCTCTTCTTCCTTCCTGGCCACTTCTTGTTGATAAACATGACTTGAGAAGCCACTTGAAGGGAGTGACTCGTGGCTTCTGCTAATGCTTATTTTCATGCCAAGGGAAGTGCTGCCCAGTGCTTCCCAACTTGCCAGCCATCAGGGCCACAGCCAGGCTGCTGTCTCTGTCATCCACTTTAAGGCCACATCCTTATTCGTAGTGGAAAGGATACCCCCACCCCAATTCTGAATCATGTTCTGGCATCTGATCATCGAATACATGTTGCTTGGTGCCCTTGTCTCAGTGTCTCCAGAAGCCAGATCTCCCATTTTGTGCTGTGCCAGAATCTTCCACCTGCCCCACCTCTCCACAGCCCACCCTGCATTGTGCCCCGACAGGTTAGCAGTATGAGCTGCAGAAATGGGTTCCCATACCTTCTGTCTTGCACTCCTTGGTCAATGGAACAAGAGAGGGTAGTAGAGGAAAGCAGTTGCAATATTTCTTTCCTGTACCTCTCTTCTGTCAGTCTGTGGCTTGAACATGGTCTTCCAGTCAAGGTTCTTGTCAGTCAGCTCTCGCACCACTTCAGCTCCTTTTCTCAGTAGCCGCCCTTCCACCTGGCCCCTTCAGTCTCATGGGTGGCAATGGTTCCCTGCTACTGCTAGACTCAAGGAACATCACCATCTTTTAAATCTCCCCACACTTCTGTAATAGTCCCTTCCCTAAACTTTCCTCACATACCTCCATGTAAGCATGCTATCTCTTCCTCTGCCCACCCTCACTCTGATGAATAGAAGTGTGTGCTTCCCTCATGGGGCTCTGATGTCACCCATGGCTACAGTTCTATTTGCACATCAGACATATCCAGGCATGAGTCCCGGTGCAGACTCCCTGGCACTCACTCCTGACACTCCCGCAGAGAGATCATTTCACGAAGCACATCTGACCACCCTCCTTTCTGTCTGCTGTAACATCTCATTCATTTATTCACTCCTTCAACAAATGTTCCACATGTTTGGTGTACTTGAAGTGGCCTGTGCTGTTCTTAACTAAAAGGCAGCCTACAGATTATGGAATTTGGATAAAGTTACACCTTTCTTACCACTTACCAAGAGAGGAATCTTGAGCAGTTTACTTAGCCCATGCAACCTCGGTTTCCTCAACTGCTAAGAATGTTGGTTGTGGAAATTAGGTGAGCTAAGATGTGAAAAGTACCAAGAACCATGTGTGGCACATAGCAGAGGTCATGGGTCAGATTTCTGGAGAAATTCACCCTAAGACAGAGACCTGTATAAAGAAGTTATTGCAGAGTGTTCTCAGGATTAACACATGTGAGGGAGTGACAGAAACAAGGCTGAACAGCAGGATAAATTGCAACCAAAGCCCCAGCCAATCCCACCCAAGGGCAACTCTGAAACTGAAACAGCTCCTCTGAGTTGTCCCATTTTTTTACGCAGAGGAGCTATTTGTTATATGCTGATGCCCACCAGTCAATGATGTGGTCTTCCTCCAGAAAGATTACATAATCTTGGGTGTGAGGCCTCTCTCCAGCTGAAGGTAAAAAAATGAGATACACAGCTGAAATGTTAGCTGGCAACAGTCTCAGCAACTAGGGGTATGAATACCTCAGTCCTGGACTGGGAATATAGGCAGCACATCACATTACCCTCTACACCAAATATTCGTGAAGTATCTGCTAGGTGCCACCACCATCCCCTGTAATTTGTAACTCTTAAGGAGTGTGAGGACACAGCTTTGGAGAGCACCAGTATCAACCGGGATAACTGGATAAAATGGCTTCTTGCATAGTGATTTTTCAAAATTGATTTGCCAGGCTGGAGATAAAAGCCACGCATTTTAAGGTAGAGTGGAGTAAGAAAAGAAGAGAGAAGTGAGGACAATGTCACAGCTGGAAAAATTCCAAGCTCCAGCTCCATGCTTAACTTTATTCTATGTATGACTTTTCTAAAGATTTGTCTTCAAAAGAGCACCCGCAGAGTGCACATATGTCACTAGGAGGGGAGGAAATCCCCTCCTCATCTTTCTTCAGGCTGAGGCTATTCAGGGGGATGCTAACAGGCCTGGAGAACTTGGGCTAAGAGAGCAGAAGACTCTCTGGCCCTGTTAGTTCATCAGTACACCATGGATCAATCAAGCAGCAGGGTGGAGGGGCTGGGAGGACTGGGCATGGCATATGCAGGAAGCTTGAATAGAAGAGATTACAATATTAACTGCTCACAGGGTCTTCTGCCTCAAATTCCCACTGCGCAGGGAGAACAATGGAATTCACAGACTCGGTGCTCCTCAGACCTTGCACATAAGCAAGGGATAAGACCTTACTCAAAGGCTACAATGTGAGACTGAGCCCTCAAGGAGTATTTCACAATTTCTGGCAGCCTGGATTCCTGTGGACAAGCCTTCCATTCAGGATAGAGGCAGACCCATGGGAGGCAGCACCTGCCCAGGGAAGGGAAATGCTCAAGGAAGTTCCAAGCAGAGAACACAGGTTCACAGCTGGTTTATTATATACACATGCTCTGTTCTCTTTCCAAACAAACAGCAGGATTGGGAATGACAATTCACCTCAAGGATTTTAAAAGAAAAGCAATGGAAATGAAGTGTGGTTAATTCAACTAAAACTTTAAACATAATCTACATTGTAAATCCACATTATTTTGCCTTTAGGGTTTTTGCTTTTGTTATTCCCCCTTCAGGAACACCCCCCTAACCCCAGCTTTCCTTTTCTTGCACATTCTGCCCATCTTCTATGGTCTAGCTAAAAGTTCACCACTAAATCTTTTCCATCTACCCCTGCCCACACCTGCCTTTCTCATCTAAAATCTTTCATTAGATTCGGGTCATAGATTGATCAGAGTCATAGTTACAAACACAGCTAACATTTATTAAGTGCTAATTAAGTGTTAAATGCTTTACAAGGATTATCTCATTTAATCCTCAAAACAAGTCTATGAGTGAGGTCATTTTATCAACCCCATATTACATATAAGGAAACTGAATTATTGGCCTCAGGTTTTTTCCCTCTGCATCCACACCCATGGCTATATGAGTTCATCCCACTAGAGGAGTGGAGTATGTTTTGGATCATTATCTTTAGGCTCAGCCATGTGATTTGCTTTGGCCAATGGGATGGTCATAGGCATAAGTGAGCAAAGTCTGGAAAGGGGGTTGCACAGAGAGCTTTTTCTCTTATACTCCACCACTTCCATAAAATATATGCTAACTCAAGGGGGATAACAAACACAGAAAGCAGACCTGAACCTGACTGACAGAAAGTAACCCAGGCCAGATAGATCTTCAATTTGATGCACAGTATCTGATGCACTGTGTAGATCATCTGACTCCTGATCACATGAGCTAGAATCAATGATAGTTATGTTGTCACTGAGTTATTGGCACTAAGAAGTTAAGTTATTTTCCCAAGTTCTCACACGTACTGATGGTGAGAAGATTCTGACACAGTTTGGTTTGAATTCAACTCTCACCTTTTTAACAACTATGGCTTTCATCATCACCACCACCAATATATTCTTCATCATCCACATCCAATGCATTTATTGAATGCTTACTACATGCCAGACATCCTGAGAAGTACCATTCATGTGTTACCTTATCGAGCCCATCAACAACCCTCTGGTGTAAGTACTATTACTGACCACACTTTACAGGAGATCCAGTGAGGTAAGTTGCTTGCCCATGATCACACAGCTGATAGCAGACAGAGTTTGCATTCATCTCAGATCTGTCTCATTTCATTTCAGAATGTTTCAAATTGCCATACTCTATTTCAATACACTGCTACTTTTTGAGGGAAATAATAACCATCACTAGAGAAAAATATTAATAATCAGTTATTCCAAGAACCCCTTCTTACTCAATATTTTCCAAGAGTCTACCTCAAACTCTACAATAACTGCTTTTGAAAATTTCTATCATAGTTTTGAATGGTTTTTATTAATATTAAACTTAGTTTTTAGGTTATCTTGGAAATCTACTTTCAACTATTATTTTGGAAATGAGGAACCTGGAACCTAGAGAAATAATTTACTGATTCAATTACATGCAGCAAATCAGCAGGATATCAAAGGCCATAACCCCAAATACTCAACTTTAGCCTTCTGCTAGGAAAGGAGGAGGACAGCAGCCCAAATTTTGTCTAAATTCTCCTGAAAAAGATGTTTAGTCAAAATTTCTATTTTTAGCTTTACTTTCATTCTCATATCTGGAGGTATCTGAAGGCAGAGCCAACTTCATGAGAGTTGCAACTTGTGCAGATATATAAGGTCCTCCCCATCCTTGGTTTCATGCTCTACTGCCACCATCTTTAAATCCTAATAATCTCTAACAAAAGGCCTGCTGTTACATTTTGCACTGAGCCCTACAAACTATATAGCCAGTCTTGTGGAGGTATCTAATGTGCCCTTCACTTTGGGGAGATTATTTAATATGCACCAAGATGCTCCTCATCTTTCCACTCTACTGGCTATCACCTACAAGAGTCCACAAGCCCAAGAAGCAGAATATAAAGATAAGAATTGAAGCATGGTCATGAGTCAAACAGATCCAATGACACCTCTGTTCAAGTCCACCCCCACTAACTCTGTGTTAAGGATGATGCTGAAAGCAGAGAAAATGGTGGAGAGTCTGAGAAGCAATGAGCCTACCTATGGATCTTATTTTCCCCTCTCTTGGATGAAGAACAGAACAAGGTGAACCTGAAACTGTTTGCAGTTGGGTCTTGGCCAATTGCTGAAAGTGATCCCTCTTAATTTGATACTCTCTTCTCCCATGCTCACATCATGCTTCACACAAGTCTTTCATGCCATAAAGTCATTCAAAATTCTCATCATCCCTGAATCATCTTACCTACATAAGTAGTTATTTGGAATGAATAACATTATTTTGACCCTGAGGATAAAACAGAATAAGCATGCAGTTATTTTGATAAGAATAAATCATGAATTTGCTCCTACTTCCCTTTTCTATAACTTCATAAATAATCAAATTAATATAGGGCCTTATAATAAAAATATCATATCTCCTAGGGCAAGGTAAGATTCACATAAAATATTAATCATAATATCAGAGTGTGAGGAAACTTTTTTCTCTCTGCCCCAACCTTGTTCTTATATGTGAAACACTAAGAAATGGAGAGATTAAGTCAACAGAAATACATATTAGTTATGAAAAAAATAGTGACTTTTTTACCCCCATGAGATAGGAAAAGACTAAAATCTCTATAAAGGTGAACTAATAGGAAACTATAAATGAATTGTGTTGCCACGTAGAGTCATCTGAAAGAATTTTATTAAAAATGCCTCCAAAGTATATTACATTTTATATTATACCAGGTGGAGCTGGGATGAGGGAGGGAGTTTATAGAGGAACTGTTGAACACAATTTTATTAGAATGGTTGTTCCCTTGATTATAATAAGGAGAGAAATAGGGCTTATTGGTTTGGTTATTTGAAACATGCATATGTACACTTTCTCACACAACTCCAGTTTTGAGAAGGGTAAAAGTTCCTTTCTTCAGCTGAGAGTCAGCTTGAAAATGTTTTATTGCTATTACAGGAAAACCTTATTTAAGTATCGTCTTTTATGAAATGCTCCTATTGTTAAGAAACATTCTTGGTTTCATTTTCTGTTATTATTAGATGGTAAATACTCTTTAAACATAAGGGGTTGTACATAACACAGAGTAAAGCCAATGTACAGCCCTCAAGAAGATTAAAATCAGAGGTAGATAAGACATTTTAGAACGTCAAGGTAATTTGCCAAATACAACATGGGGAAAGAGAGAAGAAAAACGGCATATTCTTTTATGTTTTATTCCTTAAGGGGGACATCTAAAATGTGTATCGATTTAACATGGCTCGGAAATTAAAGTTATGATATCAATAACATATACCTAACCACATGCTAGAATGAAGAAAGACTGTGTCGTGGAATACAGGAGTCTTCCTTGTGCAAATTCCATTAGGACCAATAGGGAGTTATTCATGCATACAAATCCCTCCCGTCCTTCCCCGCTCTACCCCCAGACACAGACACCCTTGTTCTGAAAGATCCGTGTATTTATCTATTTCACATAAATCAAGAATTTAATAAAAAAAACTACCAACATGGCCATTTGAGACATGAATCATGAGTGCTGTATGAATAAATCATATAGACCTTAAAAGCATTTATGATATAGCCTCTTTCATGCAAACCGCCCAAATGTTTCAGAGAGCTAAATCATAAAGAAAAAGGAAAATGTAGTAAATAAAATGGAAAACCAATGGCTGACCAAACTAATGAATAAAATGTCTAGAAGACTCTCATCTCTGAATGGATTCCTCAGAAATTTTAACTGGAACAGGATTTTCCAAGGGGCCATTACATTCAGTAAGGCAACAGAATATGTTTGTAATCTATTATTTCTTTGAGAAATGTTTCTGGAAAAAATTAAAACTTCTAATAAGAAAAAAAGACAGTGGATTCAGGAGTATATATCAGAAATAAAGAGAGTCAGTTAAGAAGGGTAAAAATATTCACACTTGATATCACCAATGTGTTACATGGAAATCTCACTGATCACACTCCCACTAACTCAAAATCTTCAGTTCTTAAAATGTGTTCTTTTCTCTGAGTAATTGTTTTTAATTTGTTCACTTTGAAGTGAAGAAGGCCAATTGCACAATAAAAATACTTTTCAATTACTTACCATAAGTTTCAAACATGTCTCTTTGTAACATCTTAAATTGCTGGTGATCTGCATATCTTGCTGGATTATAGAGAAGAACTTTTATGTCATTGAAGACAGTGACAGACCTTCCCATCTTTTTCTCTTCAACGGTGTATATGCATGTTTACTTTCTACATTTCCTCTCTGAAACATTTAGCTGTTTCTGACCTGATTTTGTTTTTATTTACTTTGTGTTTCACTCACTAGACTGAGAGCTTCCTGAGCACAAGGACTTAATCTTTTATCATTATAGAATTACAGAACTTAATATCAATTCCAGCATCATACGTGCTATAGGTGTGATAGGAAGGTAGGTGGGTGGATAGATGGATAGATAGATGATAGATAGATAGATAGATAGATAGATAGATAGATAGATAGATATTGAATAGATAGGATAACAAATTGGATAGAATGAATCAATAGTTAGGCAGCAGATGCAAATGATCAAGGCCCATCTTTCTGGATGCATCTAGTTTAGCAGGCAGAAGATGATGTTTTTATTTCCTTTTTCATGTTTTTATTTTTTCTATTTAAGTATAGTTGGTATCCAATGTTATATTAGTTACATTAGTTTCAGGTATACAATATAGTTATTTAACATTTTTATACCTTACAAAGTGATCACCTCAATAATTCTAATACTCATCTGTCAACTTTATCACAGTATTACTGACTATATTCCCCTTCATCCTTTTTACTCATCCCCCAACACACCCCATCCCACCACACCCCCGGCAAACATCCCTTTGGTCTCTGTTGAAGATAAGGTTTTAATGTGTACTGTGCACAGCCTTCCAGAATCAGCCAGTTCAGGGGTTGGCTCAGCTACAGCCTTGGTCATGTCCAATGACTGATCAGTGTGGAAGTACAAAGGCCTAGCCCATCATAACCAACTTGGACCAATGCAGAAGGGACATTTTAGCCTCAGAGCCATCCATAAATTTTGCCAAAGCTTCTGAGGGGCTAATCACAGCTCAACTCTTCCATGCACCCACTGCTAGTCTGTAATAAACATCCTGCACACTAAACCAAATGGGCCAATCTGCAAAAAGCAGAAAAGCTAAAAAGCAGAAACTCAGGTATAAAAATGACTCAGATTACTTCTTTTGGCCATGAAATCAAGCACCCTCACCTTCTCACCCTCAAACCATCAGCCAGTTGCAAGGACACAGGCATCAGAAGGGATATGACACAGCTGTAGATGTCAGGAAGGAGATGGTGGGTCTGGATTATGAGTAGACAAGGTGCTCTATAAAACTGAAGGCTGCCAGGTCTGAGGTCAGAGTGTGTGGCCACTGGAGTAAATAATCAGCCTGCCTGATCCTGCCTGGTTTAGAGAACTTGTTGGAAGACCTTTGCTTAAACACAGTCGCCCACATCTGTCCTCATCAGAGAAACAGGGGCCTCATATGAGGGTCTTTTCAAATGCTGCACCTGCCCTAGTATGTCCTCAGGCTCTCCTTCAAGTTCCTGGGGCCTCAGTTTACCCACCTGTACATATTTCCTGCATTACTTCAAAGGGGTGCTGGGAGACTTAATTAATGTTTGTCAAGCACATCTTATATGAAAGGAATCATGTGCAGTAAGTTCAAAGTAGTCATGGCCCTGCTGTTTCTTTCATGTGTGCTTAGAAGATTTTTCAGCCTTGATAAGAACTCAAAAAAAAAAAAAAAAAAAGCCACTTGCTCAAGTGCTTGGATTTGGGTCCTCACATTTTGATGCTGTCAGTATTTATTTCCTTTGGATACCATAGGAAAATGAATAAAAGTCAGCCAAACAATTGCTTCCATGAATCACACTACCATTCTCTAGGTGGTCAAGGTTTTGAGAATATTCCAATGATCCCCTACTTTGTTACTGCTACCCCTGCCACACACACTCATGTATCACCAAGGTTTATCAACTATTTCTACCAATTCGTTTTCCCCTCTGTCCTCACTCTCTAAATCCCCGGCGGTGACTTCTTCAGGGCCTTATTATTACTTACATGGTCTTGAAGCTTCCAATCTGGCAAATTTTAGGTCAGGCAAACCCCTCACAATAATGAGAGAACATTTCTTCATATACAGTCGTACTTTGGTACCCATCAGCTACAGAACTCATCAAATCCTGTACTTGTTGTATTTTGACAAGAAAACAATGCTTCAGCACTCAGCTTTTTTTGCTTGGGACTTGTCACACTTGCTAGAACTCATATGAATCACTACATCACCCTGCAAAAGAAAATGCTTCATCATTCAGTACTTGTAAGTCTTGGCACCATCACGAGTTCCAGAACGAATTAATGAGGAGTACCGAAGTACCACTGTATTTGTTTGTATCCATCTCATGCTCAAGTCCATTATAGGATTACCATTGATTCAGTGTAAAATCCAACATTTTAGGAAGACATTCAAGATATGTCATGATATGGCCTCTGTCTGCGTCTCCAATGTCATGTCCCACCAGCAACCCCTCCAACACACACACAGCGCTCCTTTTAGCTCTCCAAGGTTTTAAGGATATCACCTCTATGGCTGTAGATACAATGTTTTAGCCCTCCTTCATCCCCTAAATCTTGGTTTTTGTTTTCTTCATCAGGGCTTATCATCTCTCTGACCCAAAATACACCCCAACTTTCTTACCTATATGTACTTTTACCATATGTGACTTGTAGAATAATCACATTCTTACCGAACTTGCCCACTACTATGTAAATTCCATAAGGAAAGGGAAGATATCTTTCATCTTTGTATTCCCGGTGTTCTTAACAAACTAGAGATGCTTAATACAGATTTATTGAATAAATGATTAAACAGAGAGAGAGAGAGTTCAGGTATTTCTAAAATCCCTGGATTTCAAAAGCATCCTCATTCTACTAAAAACAAACACACCAAGCCAGGACTCTTGGATTGCTTGAGAATTGACAATTCCAAAACAGTTGAGATAGAACAGGATGGGAAACCTGATTATTTTAATATAAAACCTTCTAGGATAAATCCTTGAAAAATATCAGTCACTGAGTTTTGTTGGCAACATAAAAAGATGGGAGGCAGGGTAATAAGCTAGTTTTGATCAAAAAGGAAATAACAATTGATTAATTAATATGCAACTAAATTCAGTATGGGGCCAATCAGTGTGGGGCCCTCAATCAGAATAAAAATGAAAAGGAATCAAATCTAGACAATAGCTGTGCTCTGGGCCTTGGGTTACCAAACCTGGGTGACTATTGGAATCATTTGGGAAACAGTTAAAAAACACGGCTCCCTGGCTCCATCTGTGACCTGATGAATCAGAATTTCTGAAGGATATCCCCAGGATTTGTATTATAAAAAGGGGCTTGCAGTTGCTTCTAAAGATGAGTCAGATTTAAGAGCCACTGATCTATGATTAATTCATTCATTTATTCACAAATGTACTAAATCACTGATTCTTTATCCACCTATTCATTTATTCAATGAAGATTGATAATGAAAAGGAAAGAATGTAGAATGACAGAGGATAGCTCCCTCATCCTTTTTTCTTTTAAAAAAAATATTTTATTGATTATGCTATTACAGTTGTCCCATTTCTCCCCCTTTATTCCCCTCCACCCTACACACCCCCTCCCACCCACATTCCCCCTGCCCCCCTTAGTTCTGTCCATGCGTCATATATATAAGTTCTTTGGCTTCTACATTTCCTATACTATTCTTAACCTCCCCCTGTCTATCTTCTACCT
>VMDR010023306.1:0-15649 GCA_007922815.1 Macrotus californicus | reverse complement strand
TATTAATAAGCATGAGAGTGTGACTATGTACAATTGCAGGGCAAAAGGATTCTATTCATGCTTTTGCAAGCCACTCCAGCGAAGTTTTAAAATTCACATGTTACAAATTTATCTTATACTCTTTAACTCTTAAATGAGTCTTGCCCTGGCCAATGTGGCTAAGTTGGTTGGGCATCACCCTGCAAACAGAAGGATCACCAGTTAGATCCCTGCTCGGGGCACATGCCTGGGTTAAAAGTGTGGTCCCCAGTCAGGCCATGTATGGAAGTCAGTCAATCGATGTTTCTCTCTTATATTGATGCTTCTCTCCTGCCCTTTCTCTCTCTCTAAGAAAAATCAAAAATAATAAAAACATAAAAAATTTTAAATAACTCATGTAAATCTGTTACTGTTAACTTACTATGAGGTCTTGTTCATATTTCCTTCAAAATTGAGGTTGCATCAAAATTGGTTTTAACTGAAAAAGCTAAATATAATTAAACTACTTTAAAATTTCATGCAATGTCACTGAGTTGTACTGCATTTCAGTACGTAGATTTCAGCTCAACAGTAAAAACAGAAAACTTAATATAATGAACAGAGATAAACTGCAGTTTGCTTAATACTTCGTATATAATGTTTATTTGAACCCTACTTCTCAGCTACTACACAAGTATGCCACCTCTGAAATTTAGCTCTCCAAGGGGACCGAGATCTTCTGGTGTGGATCTATCACAAATGTGTTTTCTCTGTAAGTAAGGACACTGCTCCAGACCCTCCACCCACAGGATGTTCCTTGTCCTCATGAGCTGACACTCAGTGCTCTCTCACCTGGTGTCCCTTGTAACAAATGGTTATGTTTGTGAGAGGCTTGGATGAGTCTGAGACGGTGCTTGAGGCTACAGAACATTTTTTTTTCTTTTTTGGTTAAAATTTTTTTTTTTCCCTGTGTGAAAGCCAACCTCATCCACAGGGGCATTAGACTCATTACTTGAGTTCTCTAGCCACTGCTTCCCTGTCAGCCTCACTCATTCTGTTCCAGCTACTGCTGCAGTGAGAGAGCTCCTCCCATTCTGAGAGTGACAGGAGTAGCAGCCAGTGTCTGCGGTCTACCTAGAGGCCTCCACAGGGCAGCCTCTGCAAAGTTCACTTTAAACCTCAGCATTAATTATAGATAGACCATCAGTAAATTAAGTTCCCAACTATGAGAACAAAATGAGCAAAAATGTTCAGTGACTTAATGTGACATTTTAATGGTAGAAACTCCAATTATTTTTATAGCTATAATGCTACTCTCACTCTAAAGAATTGTTTTTACTTAAATGTCCTCTGTTTTGCCATGAAATATTTCTGGAGGTGATAGGTATTTACTGAGCTTACAATTTTTGGGCAACTTGGGTACAGTGAGAAAAGAAATATGCCAAAGGACTGAAATTTTTAAAAACTCACTTTTCTGCAATTATAGAGATCTTACATTATTATATACCACTGAAACATGTTAGATGGATAAATATAATAAAAAGTAAATGTTTTCTATAGATAAGTGAAATGTAATTTTAATAAAGGGTATAAAGAATGATATTAAATGATTTCTGGAAATCTTTTCTATTTTATATTTTATCTATGACCCTACCTCACCTATCCCCAGATAACTAATTCAGGACCTCACCTGGACTGAACCTTGGTGAAAAATTAAAAATAATTTTAAAATGTCCAATGGAAGTCAAAACTCATTGCATATGTTCCAACACTGCAAAACTCATGCAGTTATTTACTTAAAAGAGGAACTTCATGCTGTCACTGGGATCCTGTAACTTCTCTTAGGTGCAATTCTATATAGTCTCTTCATCTTTTTTTCCCAAAACATACATGATATGAAGCAGCAAATGAAGCGGGGAAGAGATAAAAAAAGTGCTGGAAGTAAACACGCGGATGCCACTTGAGACTTGGGCAATGGAGGAGACAGAAAAACTCTTGAAGAGTGAACTTTAAGAATCTAGTTACCTGGGACGCCCTGAATAGCTCCGAAAAGCGCTGTGCTGCATGAGAGATGTTCTCGATAGCATTTCTGAAATTCCCTTTTTATCTCTTTATTCTGTGCGTTTCTCTGTGCTTATTTGTCTTCTGGCCCAATGTATAAATAAACAGAATAGAGGAGAGACAATGTTGTGTGCCAAGAAATGCAGCCCACAGGGAAGTGTTTTAAAGCATTGACGTGGAGGAGGAACAAAGCAGGGCCTGGGTGGCAGAGGCAGGTCTGCCCAGAAGACACGGATGAAAGTTTTTTGGAAGCTTTCATCCTCTGTCAGAGTGGACAGAGTTTTCCAGGCAAAACAGTTAAGTAATACCTTGGGAAGAAGCCCACATATTTTGTCAGTGCAAGGTCTCACCCCACTATGTGAATGCGCCTTAAAGTGGGCAAGGTGAACAACAATAAAAAAAGAGAAAATAAAAACCCTAAAATTAAAAAAAAAAAGTGGGCTAGGGGCCAGGGTCCTGTTTGTCAGAACCTCTGTGTGTTGGGGGCGGTGTGGATTGCAGTCTCTGCTGGTGCAAAACAAGAGCCTTTGGACCTAAGGATCACCTTGATGAGTAAAGTGGGATTACACTTATCCAGAAGTGGGGCTGAGAGAACCACGGTGCATCTGTTCTCATTCTCTCTCTCTCTCTCTCTCTCTCTCTCTTCCTTCCCATTGCTGTGCAGAGACCAGGTAAATATACCATAGGCATAATAGATGATGAGCATATACCTATAACATAGGTAGCCAAGAATGGGTGGAGACACTGGATGTCCAGGCACAAAAGGGAAAGAAAGTGAAGTGGGGTAGTGTGAAGAAAGAAAGGTCAAGTGCAGGGTCAAGGGAAAAGAATGCAACTCCTGCTGGGTAAATTGAAAATGACCAGAGAATCAGAGAACAGTAGAGCTAGAAGTTTACACGATTACCTTTGCTGGGGGGTTGGGAAATGGATGTGTTCAGGGGTCAGGCAGAGAATATCAATCGAGGAATGCAATGAATGTGATATGACAGATACCAGGGGAACCATGGAGAATTTAAGCAAATGTGTCATTCCTAAGGACAATGTGTTAGTGATGATGATGATGATGATGATGGTGGCGATGATGATAACTGTGTTGGCCCAAAGAACTTGACTGGGGGAGGAATTCATCCAGTCCCTTCAATGTTATACATGGGATTGCTAAGCATTAAAACATATAAGGAAATGCTTTTATGATTTGAACTTCAACAGAAATAGCTCAATCAGGTACTTTTCTCCAAGGACTTAAAAGCTGTGTCATATCTGAAAATCTCACCAGGAGCAAATTAGCTCTGACACTCTAGGAAATCCTTAAATCCTGGAAAACTCTAGGTGTTTCCCAGTTTCCCCTCAGGTAAGAACTCCCCTCATCCTTCAAGGCAGCCTAGGAGGGGGTCTTTGGGACATCTAAAAACTCCTCAAAGGAAAATTAAAATATTTTAATGTGATTCTAGATTCTGTAAGTCAGAAACAGGCACTGAAGGTATTGAAAGGAGATGGTGCAGAAGTTGATTCCCTTGAAACTCTAACCTACCTTGTCCTAAGCAACCTAAGATCACACACAGCAGGATGGATGGCACAGCAGTGACCCATGGGCATACACTGACAGAAGCAGCTATAAAGGTGCAAGAGCCAGAATAAAAGCGGGAGAAACACAGTTGGGGCAGCCATGCAGTGTCTGCATCTCTTGGGCTAATAAACCATGTTATCATCAATAGTATGGATATGTGACATCTATTGTTTCGAGGTCAAACATGAAATACCCATCCTTTGAAGTAGCAAAGAGAGGGACTATGGATTTGATCAAGCTTGTGTTCGAATCCCAGCTGTTATTCATTAGCTCTGTGACCCTGGGAAAATCACTTCACTCTTCAGTGCCGCACTTTCTCATCTGTAAAATGGTGACGATAAAGGTTGGATAAAGGAGATGTGGTACATATACACAGTGGAACACTACTCAGATATAAGAAAAGATGAAATATTGTCATTTGCAACAATACTCTTGAGAGTACTATGGTAAACAAAATAAGTCAGATGGAAAAAGTTAGGAACCATATTATTTCACTCACACGTGAGATATAAAACCGAAGCAACAAATGAACAAACAGACAAACAACAACTCATAGACACAGAGAACAGTGTGGTGGTCGCCAGAGGAAGGGGGTTGGGATGGGATGTAAAGGGTAAAGAGAGTCAAATATATGATGATGGAAGAGGATCTGACTTTGGGTGGTGGGCACACAAAGTAGGGTACAAATGATAATACTGTAGAATTGCACACTTGAAACCTATGTGATTGTATTGACTAATGTCAGCCCCATACCTTTAATTTAAAACATGTTGATAATAAAACTTATCTTGGAAGATTGTGAAGAGGTAAAATATAGATGCAAAGTGCCCAGCAGCTAGTAAGTATTTGATGAGTAACAGCTGCTGCTCTTAATTCTTATCATCCTTGTTATCATCATTGTAGCAGTTACAGACAAAGGCCATCACACAAGCCCTCATGCCTGCTGCTCACCCCCTCATGTTGTGATTTCCCAAACACACAGGACCTGTGTGTTCCCTTGGAGACCTAAGATGACTACACAGGTCATGGGCATTGTGGTTACAGAAGCAAGTACATACTGTGATGAGCAAAGCTCCATCGTCAGTCCATGCTTTTCCACTCAAGTTCCTTGGTACCTAATTAGTAAGTGGTATTTCTAGCAGCTTGTGATTTGCAATAAGTAATTGCGGTCTAGTGCTCTTCTATTGCCACTTGCTAAACACCCACTTAAAGTATCAGGTCATAAAATTCACTATAAATTGAAATTTATGTTTTCTTTTGGGTTATCTGAGAATTATCTAACAAAGACAGTGAGGAAGACATAATGCTAATTTTTACTCTTGGTTTTATAATACCATACTGATTATTTTCAGGCTTCACTTGGTATAAAACAATTAAAAGAAATATATCCTCTTATATTTTTGTTGATGTGGATTTTTTTTTGTTGTTGTTCCAGCCAATGAATTCATACTACCAAATGTCAGGCCAAGTAAGGAAAAGCAATATTAACTTGCTAAGGCATTTTAGCGACAAAAAAAAATCCTCATGATTCTCTTTTGCCTGAATAAATGAAAGTCAGGATTTTTCTTTTTAAAAGTATCTTCTTTTCGTAGATTGATTCTGTTAATATGAGAAAGAAGGCAAGAATGTTAATTATTGTTCTCTAGTTGGAAACTAGCTTGGATTGTATTCCTGCTTCCGTTCCTGATTTTTATTATGAAAGTAATATATGACCCAAACATCTATCAAATGAAAAACAAACAAACAAATGTGTGGTCTATGCATATAGTGGAATATTATTTGGACACAAAAAGGAATGAAATACTGCTAACGTACTGTACCACCCATGAAGCTTGAAAACAGTATGTCAAGTGAAGAAAGCCAGGAAGAAAAGGCCACGTGTTGTGCAATTCCACTTACGTTAAATGGCCAGAATAGACAAGTCCACAGAGACAGAAAGCGGATTGGAAGTGCCTAGGGCTGATGTGGCGATGGCAGTGGTGGGGAGCAACTGTTACCATGGATGAGTACGAAATTTCTTTTGGGGAATGATAAAAATGTTTCGGAATTAGAGGGTGATGATTGTACAGCTCTGTGAATGTGCTAGAAATCACGGAATGTTATATTTTAAAAGGGTGAATGGCATGGCATGTGAGTTGTATCTCGAAATTCTAAGGAAAAAATGCTTGCCTGTCATCGTCCTCATATTCCAAAACAAACATTCGCTGCAGGCTCACCGAGAGAGGTTAGGGGAGTTGTTGAGTGACAAGGCATTAGCAGAACAAGTTTTGAGATGCTTGTATGTGAGTCTCAAGTTGGTTTCCATAGTTTTATAAACGAAATTTCCTGCCAATTTTAAATTTTGAGAAAAAAAAAAAAAAGCCCCAGGTAATTCTTTCCTTTTACCGGCTTTTCTCATAGGTAATGTAAGTGCTTCGCATTTTTTTAAAAAATTATTTTTGTTTTTGGAATGAAGTGGAGTCAAAATGGAACTAAATAAGAATTATGTTGTGTGGCTTCTTGAAAGCAGGAGAAGATCAAATACGGAAAATACCCAAAATGCAAAAGAAATAATTACTTAATTAAGCACATTAATAAAAAAGACCTCACAAATTAAATGTTGTTCCAAAGACACCTCAAACACTTACTGGAGCGCCATGCACATATGCTGGGAAAATGCCCAGTTTCATATTTTGGTTTCCTAGAAACTTAATGCAATGAAAATTCCCAGAAAAATAAAAACAGTTATGTAATTTTTTACTTTAAACTGTACACACGCATATCACCTGTGTTACTTTTTTCCTTTAGTTTTTAATGTAATGCATTTGGAAGTGCCATTAATGCAAAGTTTTATATGACCACGTGCTGTGATGTGGTGGTGAAGTACACTAGCCCTGGAGTCGCACGGATCTGAATCCTGATTCCCCGATTTATGCCCTTGAGAAAGCTTCTTAATCTCTCCAGGCCTCAATATTTCCATCTGTAAAGCAGGATAATCATATAGGATTGTGAGACTTCAACATGCTAATTCCTCTAAAGTACCTAATATGATGCTGAGCATAGAGTGAGCTGATAGTATTGTTATCATCATCATCATCATCATCTTTTCTTTTTTAGCATTGCTTAATGCCCTTTTATAGAGGTCATTTCTTCTCCCAGTGACACTTCTGATAGAACCCACGGATTTCAGCGGGAGAAGCAATGGCACAAACCAGTTTAGCCCTGCAGCAAGGCACTTTCCTCTGTTTCTCTCAAAAATTCAAATTAGAATTCCAAGAAACCACTCATCCTTTTTGCTAACAGGCCTCTAACCACAATTTCATAAAATGTCTTTTTTTCCATAAACAAAGCCAAACACAATATCGTGTTCATCTGATTATAAGCAGAATAGCTGCTATCTGAGCAGTGCCATATCACAGACAATAATGGCAGTGATTACTAACTACCCGGAAAACATCACCTAAGAAAGACATGTGGTATCCATCAACGTAATGAGAGATGAAAAGGAGCAAACAAGGCTGCTTGTTCAACTTTGCGTGTTGATATGTGAGTTCAGTAGCGTTACACTGAGTCTATAAGGAATTCTTAGGGAGTCACTATGTTTTGAACACGGTAGGTGTCCTGAATAAATTTCTCATTCAGTTGAATTCCTTAGTACTATGCTACATATTACAGATACAAAGTAAAGCTAAAACACACTCTCTTACCTAAACTAAAACCATTATATATATAATATATATATATGAAGGGTTGTCAGGAACATTTATGAAGGACACATGGACAAAGCCAGAGGGAGGTAGGATCAAGGGTGGGAAGTGGGGATGGCTTCGGTGGGGGGAGGGGAGGAAATAGAGACAACTGTACTTGAACAACAAAAATAAAAAATGTGAAAAAATAAAATCTTATACAGAAACATGTTGTATTCAGGACAAAAAATAGGTAAGTTTTTAATTAGAAAAAAAAAAGGTTTGATCAAGGCAAGGCAAGCATCAGTAAACGATCATGCCAGATACATTAATCCTCTGTGACAGTAGACACAGATCACATTTCAAGATAAATTTAAGCACTTTAAAAAAATTATAGTATGGCAAACAGTGATAGTAATCTTTACCATAAGATTTCTCTCTTAAAAAAGTTATTTTCTGCTATCCTAATTTAAACATTCCCATTCCTAAATTCCTACAGTATCTGGGAACTCTGCAGCCAGCACCAGTCCTGGAGAGGTCCGTCACCCTAAAGGCTGATGCTGACGTTTCTGGAGCGCAGCCCTGGAAAGGCCCGCGGCGCTCACCAGTTACGCAGGGGTCTGGTGGGAAGTACCCGGGGCTGGGTCGTCCCTGCCACAGCCGAGGGCGGGGCACTGCTGGCCTCAGAGCTAGTGCAGCGCGGTGCGCGTTTGATCCTGGGAACCAGGCTGCGGCTGACCCATTGTTAGGGAGACAAAACGAACTGAGACCACAATCAAAAGTAATTTGATTTTGCATCCCGAGAAAATAAGCCTTACAAATTTCAAAGCTTTTTATGAAAACACACACACACACAAGCCAGAAATAAAGCTGAGAAGAAAAATACTAACTTAAAAAGCAATTGTGACCCAGACCTAAACAGTCCACTGTTCGACACAAGGCATATGAATAAAAACAAAGTGAAAGATCTATACACATCAGTCATATCGATTTCATCTCTACAGAGGGAAGTTTTAAAAAATAAGAATTTTTATAAGGAATCAGGAAAAAAAGGATAACAAAGATTTCACACAGGTTTTAAAGAGAATCTTAAATTTATGGAAAAATTAAAAATAAAATACTTCACAAAAAGATAAATAATAGCATTTTTTTAAAAGTCATTCCAGTCAGTTAAAGTCACAATTTTGTTATAAAGAAATAAATAGCAAAATTTCTTTCTAATGACCAAAGCCTTGTTTTCTATCATTTCCACACAGAAATCTTTATATTCTTTTTTTAATCTAGGAAAAGTTGAGATGCTTACTCCAGAAATTCATTTTGAAAACTAGGGACATGGATACCAACCTGCTTCTTCTTAGACTTAATCACACAACAAAAATGTGCTGTCCCTCTATGTCATCGCTGAGCATGTTCTGGTTCAGCATGACTGAATTTATAATTGAGTGGAATACTGTATAATGGCACTTTTATTCTATCACATTACGATAGAAAAAAAAACCCAGCATTTAAACAATCCAGGAAAAAAAGGGGAGAGAGAGAAATTTCTCCATTCTCTTTGGATGTATTGCATTCTCACACGCTTCTATCCCTAGCTCACATGCTGGGAAGTGTCTTTGTGTTTAAGAAAAGAGAAGAGAGTACCCAGCCCCTTAAATGGAGTACTAAACAGGATGTATGGTGGATCACACAGGTTACTCACCTCCCATTAGTAACCTCAAAGCCAGAAGGTCTTGGTAAGAGTTAATGAAATCAGATACCATAATAGTAGCTCCAAAGAAAAGATGCGCTGAATTTATTTAAACAATTACAAAAAGAGCAAAACACAGTTTCAAAATCAATAAGAGGCTTAGACTGGATATATTTTAAAAACAAAGGAAAGACTGTCCTGATAAACTAGGTTAAAATGTTCAGCAATTTATTCCCTCGAATATGAAATGGATCGATTCTCCTAAGTCACTGCTCCCATCACATAAAATCACCACTCTAAAAATTAATAGTATAAGGCTACAGGAATATAAAACTCTAAGGCTTACTTTAAAAGAATCTATCATAGATTATATGTTCTATGTTTTTATTTCAGGTAAAAATAATTGGATGACAATAAAATTCTCAGTTATGATAAAAAATTGGGTCTATAACAAAGTTGTACATAGTGTTCTAGTTCTTTGATTGACAAGGATGACATTTTTATGTAGTGTAGAATATCATCTAAATATTGTTGTATTTTTCCAAAGCTAGACAAGTAGGTCTATGACTAAATTTTGACCAGGAGATTGATTACCTGGTATATTCTTACAAGAATCCTATAATTCAACCTGATTGGTATCCTTGTAAGAGGACATTTGGACACACAATGAATACAGGACACACATCAGGGCTGCTTGTGCACAGAGACAGGGCCATGCTGGGGACACAGTGGGAAGGGGGCCATGGGCGGGCCCAGGAGAGAGGCCTCAGGAGAAGCCAATCTGTACCTCGATCTTGGACTTCTGACCTCCAGAACTGTGAGAAAATAAATTTCTGTTGTTTAAGTAAAAAAAAAAAAAGAATCTAAAGTGAAATAAGGAAGATAAATTCCATGAAAACAGTTTCACTGGAGGTCATTCTGGAAAATTGTGCCACGCTTGCAGAAGCATGCCAGGAAATTTCCGTTATCTCACTGGCAGTTTGCACTACTGTCCATGTTGTCCAGCCCCCCAGCCTTCATCGTGATGGCTAATCTCAGATGGCCGTTGTCTGTCCGTGTAAGACGCAACACTGTGAGACCAAGTGGGAGCAGACACTGGGGCTAGAATCAAAAACTGAAATCAGAGGCCCACGGACAAAAACTGGCTTTCCACAACAGAATTCAAAAGTGCAATGTTTTAACTTAAACATTGCTTCAATCACAAAGTAAATTAATATAATTTAGATCACTTTCTATTATTCTCCCTGGGAATTACACTTTTAAATTTTTATTTGCAACAGTTGATAATTTTATAATTTTTTTTGAAATCCTTTAGATGGAAAGTATGACTAATTTGATAATATAACAAGTTCATGACTAAACCTTGTATCTTTAAGAGTGTTTTGGATATTCAATTTTAAAAATCAAATGATCCCCAGGTACCAATATATAATGTCTTCTGAAGAATATAAACAGAAAAAAAAGGTTTTTTTGTTTGTGTTTGTTTTTGTTTTTGTCTCAGGAAGACCTGAACAAAGCAAAAACGTACTACTGGATGTTTTAAAGACTGAACTACAGTGCCTGACAATGAAAAGTGTAAAGTACAACTTAACAAAGAACTTTCTACAAAAGCAGTCTTCACACAAGACTTATATTACTTAAAGTAAGGGGTCTGGTAGCATCCATGCAATTATGCTCATACACATATTTACTCACTGAACAATAAATTAAAACGAGTTGATAGCAAAGTCTTACTTAGATTGTCTAAAGAGAACCTGCCATACTGATTTCTAACCTTTAAGGACTTCCGTCTGCTGAGTATCTCTTAAATCCATCCTCCATCTCATCTAGTTAAGAAATTTAACTCTAATTATTATCAAGGATTTGAGAAGTTGAAAAATAAATTCTCCTAAAGAAAAACAAAACCCTGGAGGGAGATGATAGATAGAAGGGTAGGTAGGTAGATTGCTAGGTAGTAGGTAGGTGGACAGACATAGACATATAGATAGATGATAGATAGACAGATAGATAGATATTCCTTCCCTTATTTCCAGTAAGGATCTGGAGTGATACACATTATTCAGTGCATAGTTTCAATCTTCAAAGTTAACTTATAAGATAATGTTTCACTAGAATAAAAGAATTTGTTAATGCTTGTGGTAAATTATTGTACTAAGAGTGGTTGAAATTCTAGAAATAGAAAGCCAATTCATGTTAACCTCTTCATACAGCTAAAGTAAAAAGCTTCTGGTCAGCCAACATTGCATTTGATGTCATTAGATGAAATTGCTTTGTCACTGCCACTGTAGTCTAGCAAATTTCCAGTGTCTACTCTGGTGGCCCTTTCCAATTATTGCACCAAAGTAAAGAAATTGGAGGGTTGAAAATCTGGACAAAATAGCTAATGAGCTAAACTTCCAAAAGCAGACAGTAAAGGACATAACAATGCTGATTTCCCCAGTCTAAATGAACAGTAGGGTGTGCCCTTTCCTAAGTCTAGCATTCCTCCCCCCACACCCTCCTCTCTGCTCTCCATCTCTACCTGTCCTCTTCAGTGCATACCCCCATCCTCTGAACCCCTCCCCTTCAGTCTCCTCTCCTTCCTCCCCTTTTTCTTGTCTTCTCCATCAACAAATCACTTTATATGAACAGAGTCTTAGAAAAAAGTTTGTTTTAATATTTACCATACTTATTAAATAAATTTCATTCTGATACTTTAAAATAAAAATAGAACATTTTAGTTTTCAAGAAGAGAAAAACACTTGGCGCATTTTGTAGTCAGTGTGTGACTTGCTGTTTGCTTATTTTTCCATAGGTAAATAATCAGTACTAGGAAAATAAGAAGTTTCCTTACCAACTAGCATAGCACCTAGATTTATATGGAAGCACAGAGCACAAAGCTCACAGAGAAACTTGGGTCTGAAGTCTGAGTTCCTCACCCCAAGGCAAGGCTGGAGATCGATTGGCCCCAGCCAATGGGACAGCTGCCACATAATGGGATTCCACAACCTCCCCAGAAGCCAATTCTACTTTGCAGTGACTCTCACTATTGCCAAGTTATTTTGTTTAATTAGTCTAAATAACTCATTGCGAACTTTCCCATTCTGCTCATCATTATTAACTCTCTGGAAGAATTTTCACTGGCTTGAAGGCAATTATTGGATTATCTATTGGCCTTCTCTTCCTCACATATCACCCTACAAATCATTTAACCTTTCAAAGGCGTAAGTGCTTTTTCTTCTATCCTTTTTTTTGCTGTAATAATGATATCTCTAGACTTTTACTATCACCTTTAATTATGAAATGTGAAAGCAATAAATATAAGAAAATAATCACTATTATAGTAATGAAGTAATAAGTTAAATCATGTAATACTTTATAAAGTCCATTTTGGGGCACGTTGCCTTCTGACTCTGACAGGTCTGAAAAGTAGGTCTGGCAAGGATACAGCTCCTGTTTTCCTCAGATGAGGAAATTGAAGCCCCAGGAGGCTGTCACTTTGCAAAGAATGTGCAGCTGTGTAGTGCCAGGGACTAAACTCAAACTTGGGACTTCTGACACCACAGCATTAATACTTTTTTATTTTTAAAAATACTAGGATGCTCATTTATGCCAAAGCTTATGATATACTCTTAGTGAATCTTTTTTTTCTGTTAAAAAAATGTCATTATATGTATAAACACATAATAACAATTCATTCTGTGTATAAACACATAGTGACAATTTATATAATGTGTGTATATACATGTATATGTATATCTATATATACATACACACATATATATACACAGCCACAGATATATCACCACAAACAAATATTTCTTGCTACAAACTGCCCTGCTCATGTGCTCTGCCATCACAGACTGGGTTGTAAGAAAGCTGGTTGTCATGGTTACTTTGATAATCCTAGTATTCTCTGTTATGTACAAAGGTGAAATTACTATATATTATATGAAATTGATGCTATTTTTGAATAAATATTAGAAAATTTAAACCCAAGAGGCAGCATAATTTTAAAGTGATGATTAAAAATGTACTCGCTGTTATTATCTTGTCTTTCAAGACAACCTGAGTAAACCATGAGAAACCCTTCTGGCTCTTCTGACAATAAATGAATCTAATCTTTCAACACAGCCCAACAAGCCCTCGCTGTAGACTCCCTTTGAAAATCAACAGCCTCCGCACTCTTTCTCTCTCAGGTTGTCCACTGTTCTAGACTTAATGTGGGCACCCCTAAAATTAATATACTGAATACTCCATCCCCAATGTGACTGTATGTAGAGATAGGGTCTTTATGGAGGGAATTAATGTTAAGACAGGTTTGGGGACCCAGAATTCAAGTGTTGATGTAACAAATACCTAAAAATGTGCAAGTGGCTTTGGAACTGGGTGATGGGTAGAAGCTGGAAGAGTTTTGAGGTGCATGTTAGAGAAAGTCAAGATTGATGTGAATGGACTGTTAGTACAATTATGAATGCTAAAGACAGTCTGGTGAGAGCCCAGAAAAAAAAAGAAAGAGAGAGAGCTGGAAAGAAAGTTTCCATCTTAGAGAATGCATAAATTATCATAAAAAGAATGTTGGTAGAAATATGCATGTTAAACACCATTTTGGTGAGGACTCAAAAATGAGGGACACATTATTAGAACACAAAGAGCCCTGGGCTGATGTGGCTTAGTGGATTGAGCACTTGCCTGCGAACCAAAGGATGGCTGGTTCGATTCCCAGTCAGGGCACATGCCTGGGTTGTGGGCCAGGTCCCCAATAGGGAACACGCAAGAGGCAACCACACATTGATGTTTCTTTCCTTCTCTTTCTCCTACCCTTCCCCTCTGTCTAAAAATAAATAAATAAAATCTTTTTAAAAATATGAAGAAAAGGCAATCCTGGTTATGCAGTGGCAAAGAACATGGCTGGACTGTGACCTAGTGTTTTGTGGAAGGTAGAACTTATGGTTGATGAAACTTATCCAGCAGAAGAGATTTCTCAGCAAAGTATTGAAGGTGTGGCTTGCTGCTTACAGCACAATGTGAGATGACAGAGATGAATTGAGGAAGGAATTGCTAAGAAAAAAAAGAAAACAGAAATTGGAGAGTTGTAAAGTTCTCTGCCTGTTCATATTGCAAATAATAATAATAATAATAATAATAATAATAATAATAATAAAGCTTGTGCTGAAGAGAACTATGAGGGTATGGCTGAATAATCATTTGATGAAGAGATTGTGGATTCCACTCAAGGTTTTAATCAGCCATCTTACCAGAAGCCAGGAATAGAGATGGGGTTGTAACAGCAGAGATACTGCCAGTTTGAACTACAGAGGACAGAGAAAGAAAAGCTGCGAGGCTTTTTGGATTCTACAGGACCAGAAGAAGGAGCTATTCAGCGGTGAACATGGGCTACTTTTTAAGGAAGGAAAGAATGATCCCTAAGGCAATTCAGAAATCATCATGGCTTCCATGTCCACTATAAGCCCAAGGACAAGGCTGTTTTCATCTTGGTTTCAGAGGGTACCACCTCTACAGAGAACCCAGGGGACAAGGTTTCTACCCAAGTGTGAAGTGATGGGTGGGCCTCCTATTAGTCTAAAGCACACTCACATTCTTGCTTTCTTTATGCTGATCTCTGCCTGGGACCTGTCTCTGTTTTTTGTCTGAGTGAAATCTAGTCTTCAAGTTCTATTATGTTGTACTCAAAAAAGATTTCCTTAATGTACTACACTGAACAGATGCACATACACAAACACACATATACAGCCCCAAGAGGATGTCATCTTTGCCTCTTTTATGTTAGCTCTCAGGCTACTGACTTAATTTATTTGGTTGTTTTCACCAAACTGTACATTCTTTGAGGGAAGAAACTGGGTTTACTCGTCATCATATCCTCTGCCACGCTTAGCACATAGTAGGTGCTCAGTAATCATGTTTAGTAAATACAATTGAATTATATTTATTTGAGCTGTCGAGTTCTTTTTAAAGTAACTTTTTAAATTTTCTAGTTTTCTAGACTTACAGAAGTAGAGGCAAATATAGTACAGTGAGTTTCTACATACCTTTGCTCAAAAAGAAACAACAGGCCAAGCATGGAGTCACTTGTGCTAAGCCCCACATCAGCAAGCCAAAAGTCAACTACAGTTTTGTCTTCTCTCAGGAATGTGACCTTTAATCAGTCAATCTGGAATTACCTGGGCAACACTAGTGAAGTAATATGTCGGACAGACCCCCCTACCTTTCCACAAAGAAGGTGATCTTGCCTGAAATAATCCACTTTGTTAGAACTTCCTTCCTCTACCTCCTTCTGCCTAAAAGAGTCTTCCGTTTTGTACAGGTCCTTTGAACTCCTTCCTGTTTTTTTGATGGGATCCTGTTCATTCATGAATTATTGACTAAAGCCAATGAGATCTTCAGATTTACTCAGCTGAATTTTGTTTAACACCTTTCTCACAGCCTCCTCGAGGCAACATTTTATATAAATAGTACATTTATTAAAACCAACAAATTAACATCTTCACATTATTATTAACTAAATGGTAGGTTTTTAAAAAATTATACCAGTTTTTTCACTATTGTCTTTATTCTTTTTCAGTACCAAACCAAGATCCCACATTGCATGTATTTGTCATATGTCTTTAGTTTCCCCTAATCTTGGACAGTTCTTTTTTCTTCTTTCCCTTTCATTACTTTAAAATTTGAAGATTACTGGTCGATTAGTTTGTAGAATATCCCTCGAATTGG
>VMDR010023305.1:0-15684 GCA_007922815.1 Macrotus californicus | reverse complement strand
CCTCCTTCTCAAACTATTTCATAAAATTCAAGGGGAAATAAGGCTCCCAAACTCATTTTACAAGGCCAGCATTATCCTAATTCCAAAAACAGATAAAGACACTACCAAGAAAGAAAATGATAGGTCAATATCCCTGATGAACATAGATGATGAAATCCTCAACAAAATTTTAGCAAACTGAATACAACAATGCATCAAAAAGATCATATACCGTGATCAAGTGGGATTTATTCCAGGAATGCCAAGTTGGTACAACACTCACAAATCAATAAATGTGATTTACCACATAAACAAAATGAAGGATAAAAACCACACGATCATATCAATAGATGCAGAAAAAGCTTTTGATAAAATCCAGCATGCATTTATGATAAAAACTCTTAGGAAAGTGGGAGTAGAGGGAACATACCTAAACATAATAAAGGCCATATATGACAAACCCACTGTCAGCATCATACTCACTGGGCAAAAACTACAAGGATTCCCCTTAAGATCAGGAACAAGATAGGGATGTTCATTTTCACCTCTCTTATTCAACATAGTACTGGAAGTCCTAGCTACAGCAGTCAGACAGGAAGAAGAAATAAAAGGCATCCAAATTGGAAAGTAAGCAGTAAAACTGTGTTTATTTGCAGATAGCATGATATTGTACAGAGAGAACCCCAAAGATTCTACCAAGAACCCAGTAGAACTGAAAAATGATTTTAGCAAAGTAGCAGGATACAAAATTAATATCCAGAAATCAGTTGCATTTTTATATGCCAATAATGAACTAACAGAAAGGGAAATTAAGAAAACAATCCCATTCAAAATTGCTTCAAAAAGAATAAAATACCTAGGAATAAACCTAACCAAAGATATAAAAGACCTGTACTCGGAAAATTATAAGAAACACTGAGAAAAACATTGAAGAAGATGCAAATAAGTGGAAGCATATACTCTGTTCATGGATAGGAAGAATTAACATCATTCAAATGGCCACACTACCCAAAGCAATCTATAGATTCAATGCAATTCCTATCAAGATTCCAATGATGTATTTCACTGAACTAGATCAAATATTTCAAAAATTTACATGGAATCACAAAAGGCCCCACATAGCAACAGCAGTCCTGAGAAAGAAAAACAAAGTTGGAGGAATCACACTACCTAATATCAAACAATATTATAAAGCCATAGTAATCAAAACAGCCTGGTACTGTCATAAAAACAGGCACATAGATCAGTGGAACAGAAGAGAGAGCCCAGAATTAAACTCACCTTTATAGTCAATTAATATTCGACAGAGGAAGCAAGCAAGTACAATGGGCTAAAGATAGTTTATTCAAAAAATGGTGTTGGAAAAATTGGACAGATACTTTCAGAAAAATCAAACTATATCACTTTTCATTCACCATACACAAGAATAAATTCAAAATGGGTCAAAGGCTTAAATGTTAGCCCCAAACCATAAAAACCCTAGAAGAAAACATGGGCAGCAAAGTCTTGGATATTGCTCTAGAAATTTTTTATTGGATATATCTCCCCAGGCAAATGAAACAAAAGAAAAAATAAACAAATGGGACAACACCTGAAACACTAATTTGAAAGAACATAAGCACCCCTATGTTCATTGATGCGTTATTTACAATCGCCACGCTATGAAAGGAGCCCATGTGTCCATCAATTGATGAATAGATAAAATGACTATGGGACATTTACAACACAGACTACTACTTGATGTAAAAAAGAAGAAAATTTTACTCTTTGCAACAGCATGGATGGACGAGAGAACATTATGCTAAGTGAAATACGCCAGTCAGAGAAAGACAGATACCATATGATCTCACTTATATGTGGAATCTAATGAACAAAATAAACTGATGAACTAAATAGAAACGAGGCATGGATATATGGGATAGACTGACATCTGTCAGAGGTGAGGAGTGTAAGGGGGACAGGATGAAAGAAGATGAAGGGGTTAGCCAAAGAACATGTATGTATAATCCATGAACACATAAGAATGTAGTAATGGCCAGAGGGAAGGTGGACCAGGGCTGGGAGGAGGGCGGCAAAGAAGTGGGAATGGGGATATCTGCAATAGTGTCAAGAGTAAAAATAATGAGCCCTGGCTGGTGTGGCTCAGTGGATTGCGTGCCAGATTGTGAACCAAAGGGTCACAGGTTCAATTCCCAGTCAGGGCACATGGCTGGGTTGTGGGCCTAGTTCCCAGCATGGGCTGTACAAGAGGCAACCACACAATGATGTTTCTCTACCTTTCTCCTTCCTTTCCCATCTCTGTAAAAATAAATAAATAAAATCTCTTTTAAAAATAATGACAAAAATAGCTACTCAGTATGGAATGATGACAAAGATCTTGAGATGGAAAGTGGTGATGATAAACAGCAATGTAAATGTACTTAAATGTCACTGAACTATATACTTTAAAATGGTAAATTTTATGTTATGTATATTTTACCAAATTCAGCCAAATGTGACTATAGACTTTCAGAGGAAGACACTGAGGCAATGGTGAGAAGTTCTGCCCAAGTAAAATACTATAGCACATGGTACAGTAGAAACTTAAAAATAAATAAAAAGGCTCTCACTAAAAAAGTTGTACTGCGAAGATACTCTGTTTAACAAAATGTCTGTGATTGCTGAGTCATTGTGAGAAAAGTAACATAGTGTGGTAGCTGCTTGTGTATAAAATACTAAATAGCATTTACTCCATTGGAAGAAAAACTAAGTATAACTTGATGTAAATATTGAATTTGAACATGTAGAAATACACTTTGCTTAAAAAATTGAATTAAACTATTTTGATCTAAGTTGTTCAGAAGCCTGTTTTTTTTAGAAGATTTTCTTTTTTTCTTTTTAGAGAGAGGAGACAAGAAGGAGAGAAAGGGGGAGGGAAGCATCAATGTGTGGTCGCCTCTCACATGCCCCCTACTAGGGACCTGGCCCACAACCCAGGCACGTGCCCTGACAGGGAATCAAATCTGCAACCCTTTGGTTTGAAGCCCGACACTCAACCCACTGAGCCACACCAGCCAGGCAGAAGCCTTTTTTAAAAAAAGATTTTATTTATTCATTTTTAAGAGAGAAATATCAGTGTGCAGTTGCTTCTCACATACCCCGTCCTGGGGACCTGGCCCACAACCCAGGCATGTCCCCTGACTAGGAATTGAACTGGTGACCCTTTGGTTCCCAGTTCGCAGTCAATCCACTGAGCTACACCAGCCAGGACAGAAGCCTTTTGAGTTTATAGTTTTTTTAACTCATATAGACAAAGGACATAAACAATTTTATAATGTTAATATGAACTACTTATTTATAGACCTTGTTACACAAATCCAAAAGAAGGGGAGATCACTTTAAGGAGAGAAAACTCTATCTTACACTAACACCCAAGCTTTAAAAGAAAATATGAAACCTTGAATGGTGTTATGGGGACTATCTGCTGACCCTGAGGTCTACCTGAACATTCCAACAAAACTCAGACACGAGTCTGGCAGAAAATCTGGTATGAACCAGAGTTTTAAGAAAGGAGAGTAGGCCTATGACTTTGAATTTCCCACCAGCCTTGCTGTTTTATGTTCTGTCCCAAACCTGTGATCAGTCAGCCAAAAATTCTAGCATTTTCTCTTCCTTACCAAACTCTGGACTTAAGAAACTAGTTGGCAAAGTGAAGTCAGTCCACTGATCAATCAAGGCTGCACTCAGTCTGTCACTAAGTAGGAACATCATGTTAACAACATCCCAAAAATCTTTCTAAAGACTTTTTTTAAAAAACCTGCTTTAGATCTAGAATAGGAAAAATGAAGCCAAAAGATTAATTATACAGTTATTATACTACTCCAGAATAAAATTATGGAGTATATAGAAAAGACTTCCTATATTAAAAGTGAGTTAAAAGTGATTGGGTTAAAATAATTTTCAAATAAAAACAAAACAAAATATACACATATATGTACACACACACACACACACACACACACGTGTAAAGCTGTCAAGAGGGAGAAGTGCACATGCTGAACTACAGCATAACCCACGTAAGCAAATGGCTGCATTAGCAGAAAGAGCGCAGTCTGTCTACCCTGACGGATAACACCTTGCTCACTTCTCAGAACCAGCCGCCACCAGGCACCAAGAACTTCAAGGGAAGTAACGCTACTACACAGAACAATGGTTCTTTTCAAGTCTAATTAGCTAGTCTCAAATTCTATCATGCATACACCAAATCTGTTGTATTTTCTTCATAGCTACTTTCCAAAAAGAGTATGTGCCCCTCTAGGTGCTAATGCAAAATACATTTTTTCTGGTTAAAGTTTCATTCATCTGCTTCTAAGTTCATAATATACTAAATTACATCAAGAAGCTTACACTGCAAGCTTCTACAAGTATACATATGACTTATATAGCACCTTAAATGAGCAAGTACAGAAAAAAATACTTCCAATGATTAGAACAATGCTGTTACACACACAGTAGGTACTAAGTATAAATATTTGTTCAATGAATAGAAAATGAATTATGGTTAAGTTTACCCTCTCCCCCTCATTAAGTATTTGTGTCAGAGGGGCTCTGGAAACCTTTCTCTAGACAGTCATCACCAGGCAATGCCATAAACAATGTGGTGATCAAGTGGTGAGTGCTTTGCCACCCACACTCACACTCACACACCCATTTGATACCAAAACCAAAAATAGGATACTTGTTTCCCAATTTTCCCTGACTTCCTATCTTGAATAAAATTCTTAGTAGTATTTATGGCTTTGTATCCCTTAAAAATCATCTCAGGAGTTGCCCAAAGAACAAACGGCCATTCTAAGCATATCTTCAGGAGAAAGACCTTTCCTAACTCAGGTACTCTGGTGCTTTCTGTCTCCTACATGAAGAAAATCAATCCTTGCAATTTATCAATAGTCCAAGCACTACCCACGGGCAACAGATTCTTTTAATATTAATGGC
The DNA here is from genome assembly GCA_007922815.1 of Macrotus californicus. NCBI lineage: Eukaryota > Metazoa > Chordata > Mammalia > Chiroptera > Phyllostomidae > Macrotus > Macrotus californicus. Next base: position 10,731 of record VMDR010023305.1, on the reverse strand, counting down.
TCATCACCATTAGGCATACCTACCTATGTGGAAGCTGTTGGCAACAATGTCTGACTTATGTCCCACTGTGTCCTACATGAACCCTACAAGGAGTAATTTTCACAGTCACTCTGGGCCGTGAACAGGCAGGCACTCAATAAACGTATAAAAAACCACAGCTATTATTTATAAACAAAAGCCCTGACCAGTGGTAACCAGTAGATTGTGACTACAAGAACCATATTCATTTCTGAACATTATTCACCTACCCAAAAGCCTGGTGGTCTTAAAAAATGGCTGAAATGTGTATAAAAATTCTGAGAACCTCTGCAGGGAAATGGTAACGCAACAGATTATAACTGAAAGAGAATCGCAAGTCTGAAAAAGTCCCAATAATGTCAAAGATGGACAGAGTACACAGAAAAAATAGCAACAAGTGGCAACAAGAAGACTAATCAATTAGAGGTTTTAGATACAAATAATCCACAAGCAACAATCAACTTGAAAGCATGGCACAGGAAACACCAACAGCGGTCACCACTGACCACTGGGGACACAGCACTCTGTGCAGAGCACAGATGCCTCCCTTCCACCTGGTACGAAGACAGGTTTCATTTTCCACAGAAGACCATTTCTGTATGTTTACCTTTTTCAGTGAATGCCTATAAATCACAGGCACATATTTTTGACATAATTTACTTATGTCTATCGAAACCTGTATTTAGTCATGGTCAATAAATGCTATTTTCTCAAGAGCTCAATTATTAAACTCATTAACTGTTGTATCTGAGGGGGGAGATCAATTGTGTTTATAATTAAATATATGAATAAATGCATTAATATTTCATTAACCACTATTGAAATATGCTGGAACAGCCTGCATTGGGCCAAATACAGCTACAATCTTTAGACATCCAGTAGGGCTTTCCTATTAGATCGAGAAACCCTTCTCTCTCACGCTCTTGTCCCCACACTGCCACACTGGATCAGGATCTGTCCTGACAAAGAGTTCATTAAGAGATACAATCACACATAAGAGCAGCACATTGGTTGCACTGGCAAAGGAGCAAATGACTCATGGTACCTGTTGGTTTGAACCCACCCTTGTACTACTGCACAAGCTTTTATGAGCTTGCTGGAATCAAAGTTAGAAATCAAGAAAACAAATAACAGCCCTAGCCAGTGTTGCTCAGTTGGTTGGGTATTGTCCCGCAAAGGGAAAACTTGCCAGTTCGATTCTGGTCAGGGCACGTGCCTGGGCTGTGGGTTCCGTCCCCAGTCAGGGTGCACGTGAGAGGCAGTTGACAGATGTTTCTCTCTCACATGGATGTTTGCTCCCTCTCCTTATCCCTCCCTTCTCTCTCTAAAGTAAATAAACAAAATCTTTTTTTAAAAAGAAAATAACAAGTCAAATATAAATAAGAATAGGCGTGAGAAGTCAGAGAGAAATGCAGAACTGAAAATCGCAATCCTAAAGCTTGTTGCTCAAAAAATTCCAACGAAATTGATAGGTAAGAAGTTTTGTTTTGAGAAGGTCATTCCTAATAGTATATTCTGTGATTTCACTGTTGTGATCAGACCTGAACCGTGGAGCTTCCTATTTTGAGGTAACAGAAGGGAAAGCTACATGCTACAGGGAGAAAGACTCCGATGAGAGCGCTCTTTTCCAGCTGGCCTTCGAACAGCAACCAAAGGAGCTGTCACTCATCAACTTACGGCAAGGTGGAAAACGCTGCTGACAGGGTCAAAGCAGAGTAACAACAAAAACCCTCATTTTCTTCACTGGCTAACTTCAGATGCTCGGCCTACTTGAAGAGATAGGGGCTGAACAACCACACACCCCAAACCCTACTCCCACAAAAAGTCAGAATACGGGAGCATAAGAAGCTGGCTCTCCGTAAAATGGAAAATTTTTCTCTATGTCGTAAACAGAGAAGCCTGAAGGACTGCTGCAAGGCAGGCTATTAAAATAGTGAATTTGCCTAGAACTTAAATTAAGACTTTTTAGCTAGAATTCCAAAAAATGCGTATAAACAGTCTGGCTTTTTCACCTTTCCTATTTCCAACTCTTAGGATTTTTTAAAATCCTATTTGACACAACACAATTTAACAAGATTCAAATTCTGCCAAGCATAATCCCAAACGTTAAAGTGTACAAAAGGGTCCACCTCACAGAGTACAATCTAGCGATGAGGTACTACAGAACTGTACGCCTGAAACCTATATTACTTTAGTAACCAACATCACCCCAATAGATTTTTTAAAAAAGGGTCTACCTCAAATTTCAATATGAATTTTCACTGCAATGTATACTGGTCATTCCAGCCTTTTCTTTTTTGGCAACTAGTCAACTAGTCACCAGCAGTTTAAAAATATTAACATAAAATACACCTAGACATTCCAATTTATAGCTCCTACCTGAGTAATTACAACTTCCTGAGCATCTATCAACACAACGTGCAGCACATCACAGTGGCACAGCATCTGAACTCAAGTATTCATACTAAGTGCACCTAGGACCTGCCTCCTAATTCATACTCAAACATACTGTGGCTCTAGCTAAATTTAATGAGAGGACTATACAAAAAATAGTATTCAAAATAGTATTCAAACTATTTTTTAAATAAGCAAAATAAGTGGGACCCTAAAGAATAACATTTTGACCAGTGAAAAGGGTCAGAAGGGACATCCTACACAAAAAGAAGCTGTGAATAAAGACAACTGCAAGGCATGTTTCGAGAATCTAGCACAACAAAAGCCTAGGTTGCAAACGGGAGGACAAAAAAGAACATGGAAGATTAGACTGGGTTCAAACCATGAAGGACTTTCAATACCAAAGCTTATGAATTTTAAGCCATATTCTCCAGACAACAGGCAGCAGAGGATTTTAAGCAGAAGGGTGACCATTAAAAACTGTACCAAATACAGTTTTTACAGCTAGGGGACTGAGTCAAACAGGTGAAGGGATTAAGCGCAAAAAAGAAAAAGTCATGGACACAGACAAGACTATGGTGATTACCAGAGGGCAGCAGGCGATGGGGGCAGGCAGAAGAGGGTAGGTGGAGATGAACGGTGAAGGGAGAAGACTGAACTTCGGTTGTGAGCACACAATGCAAGGTGCGGATGACGTATTGTAGAACTGTATGCTTGAAACCTCTGTAATTTATTGATTAACATAACCCCAATAAATTCAATTAAAAAACTGTACAAATACATAATTTCCACAGATAAGAAGTTACACAGACAAGCTTCACATAACATTTCCTTATGTTCTGTTATTTCTCATCCATAACTACTGAAATATGAGGCTACAGTGTCAACACCACGGCTATCCATACTCAACATTTCCTTTTCCAAGACAGTTAAGAATACACATTTCCTTGCTTGGTATAAACTTTCTAGAAAGGCTTTGTCTTTTTGTCTCATTTTTATCTAAAACAAACAGCACAAACCAGAGGAAGAAATAGGGCCTTTTCTAACGTTCGCTCAATCTAAAAGCTGAATCTGGCATGTAGGGTACACATTACTTTATTACTGTATTATGATTGGCTCTATTCTTTATTCCATGTGGCTATTTTTGATTTGTTGGACATATAACTAAGGAGGAAAAAGGGGAAGGAACTTCTCTGAGTCCCCAGGGTATTTATTCATATAACTTTATTCCAATTCCTTCTCTATCTTCCTCAACTAAACTCTTTTTGATTACTATAATTATAAGCTTTATTCCGTTAATAGAGCTAGACAGCTTTTCTCTGGTTTTTATTTATAGCAGCCTGGATATCTGTCCCCAGTTTCAGTCTAGGCTCCTGCTCTCATTCTTTTAAAATATTACAGGATTACTTTAAAATTAAAAATTTAAAAAGTAAATAAAATATTATAGGATTTCTCCAGCTGCACAAACTCCCAGAAGCCTGCAGTCCTAATGATTACTAAAAGACAACTGTATCTACAGATAACCCCCATCTATACCACTGCCCACCCCTCCTCCCACGCCCACTTAAAAGCAGGAGGAAAATGAAGGAGTTATGGGGGATGGAATCAACAGCGTGCTGCACTTGGTGCTTATATCCACGGCAGCCTACCTTCGAAATTCAGGTCAAAAGGTAAAATGCAGGAAAGGGTGAAACACTACCAATTTTCCTCCCAAGGAATTCATATAGAGTTGCTTTATCCCCTCATCTCAAGTTTTAAATTATGAATCTCTTACAATTAGGTTCTGTGCTATTTGAGATCTGGGGCCAAGGGCTAGCAACGTGGCCCTTTTACGCTGAAAGTACAGGACGTGTTGTTGGTCGTTTTTTAAATTAAGTATTTAATTGAGGCTTCTGCTCCTCTGTTTTACCACGGTTAGTCCTGTACAGCTCTAACAGAAAGGTCCTGCTACTGCAATAGCACATTAGAAATCACGTCTCTGTTTTCTTACCCCCAAGGCAGTTGACTCGTTCACCATTGTCAAGAATGCAAACTTACGACGGAGGAGTTTAGGCTACACCATTACCACGGTACCAACTGAAGAACTGCTGAAGTTTGGAGAGGGCAAGAGTTATTTTCGAGAAAAATGTTTGTGGCCACTTAGAGTTCAAGCCACAGGTCACACGTCCTACATGCTTCACGAAGAAGACTAAGAAGCTGTACTGTAGCAAGTTACGAACAACTTTTTGCGGAAACTTTTTATAAACATGGAAGACAACCAGCCTGTGACAGCTCTCTGACCAAACACTAACAGAACCCTTTCTCTAGCACCACAGTCTCCAACACAGAACAGCGGCGTGCTGACATCAAGCAACAATATCCAAGACTGTCCACCATTTAGACTGCTAAATGCCTGGCCTAAAAATCATCACAAGGGCACTGTTAATGGGCAAGGGAAGTATAGTAGGAACTCCCTTCACTGACATGCTACATATTTTAAAAGTATGACAGAACTGCAGCATCTAAATCATTAGAATCCAAAGCTAAAATTTACTAAGACAATAATGGGGGAAGGGGGTATGGCTCAGAGTTTTGTTTCCAGCCTATTTACTAAGACAGCTTAGCAACAGTTCTCCTAAACATCTCCAGGAGGCAAGTGTTGGTCATAATTTTTCTTTCCCAACGTGCATAAAGGGCCAACTTGGTATCTGGGGATAAAACAGAACCAACTATCTTAGGGAAAACAAAAGATGTCTGGGTTAGAAGGAAATATTTTCCTAAGAGAATGCAACAATTTTTTCCACTTTCACTTCTTTTTAGACCTAGAAGTCTTTATAAGTACCGGGGGGACGGAGGGGGAGCGGAAAGCAGGGAGAGTGGTAACTAGGCAGCAGCAGCCAATGGGGAAGAAAAATGAACCATAGAAATTAGTCAGAATCTTACTATTTAGCCATCTAATAACCCAAGCCTGGAACTGGAGGTAAATCTTAGCTTGCAGAATGATCTGCCAAAGCCCAACCAGCCTTCTCTGTCACCATCCAGAGAACTACTGAAAGGAATAAAGGCAAACATTAAGCAAACCACTTGCCCAAAGATGTAAAAATAATTCATGTATCCAACTTCCATGTGTACACACACCTCTCCATACACACAAAGGGTCTTAAAAGCTAAAAATGTTTATATTTACTGTTGTTTTTGAAGTTTTAAAAATTAAAGTATTAAATTGTACTGATTTACAAAACAAGAATATTTATGACTTTTTTGACATTTTATTTATTTTTATTAAACAATTTTTTATTGTTGTTCTATTACAGTTGTCCCAATTTTTCCCCCTTTGCCCTCCTCCACCCATCCCACCCCCGATCCCACAGTCAATCCCCACACTGCTGTCCATGTCCATGGGTCCTTCAGACATGTCCTTTGTCTAGTCCCTTCCCCTTCTTTCCACCATTGTCTCCCTTCCCCCGCCCCTCTGGGTACTGCCAGCCTATTCCATGTTTCCACGCCTGTGGTTCTGTTTTGTTCATTAGTTTATTTTGTTCATTAGATTCCTCTTATAAGTGAGATCATATGGTTTTTGTCTTTCACTACCTGGCTTATTTCACTTAACGTAATACTCTCCAGTTCCATCCATGCTGTAGCAAAAGGTAAGTGTTCCTTCTTTCTTTCTGCTGGGTAGTATTCCATTGTGTAAATGTACCACAGGTTTATGCTTTTAAAAAAACAGAGTAATACATAGTTGTTGTTAAAACTAAAATTAAATACAGAAATATATAACATGGAAAGTGTCAGTCCCCTGTAATTGCATCCCCTAGAGACAACCCCAGGATTCTACAATGTTCTATAATTACAAAACCTCAAGGTTGAGGACCCACAAAGGTAGTATGTATAATGGAGCACCTTCCCTAGCCCCAGACCCCCAACTACAGACAACAAAATACTCTTTACAGTGTCACTGCCAAGTGTTTAGCCAGCCTCTGCTTGAACAATTCCTTTGACAAGGACCTGACTACCTCTCAAGGTGGTCCACTCGATCTTATAGGAGGTTTTATTCTAACACCTTCCTGTCAGATCATCCTGGTTTCTCTCTTCAATATGTCTGTTTTAAAATGTGCACCCATCAAATAAGGTGCCCAGAAGCGAACACAATACCCTAGAGCAATCATCGTCCTCCTTGACACTTGGTTTCTATTAACAGAGCCCAGGTCACACTGTGCACTCACATTAGACATTTCTGTCAGAGGAAACCCCCAGGTATTTTTCATGTTACCTGCTGTTAAACCACACAGCATCCATCTACAACAACACTTATTTTTAGAATCCCATATGGAATTTTACATGAATCAATGTTTTAGCACATCTTGAGCAATTTAGTCTATCCTTTCTTTATCCTAATAACAATTTTCAATCTCTATTTTGATAAAAAAATACATTAACTATACAACTTATTGACAGCATCAGGTCATATATAGAATTGCAAAGCAAGTCATCAATATTTCACCCATGTTATTAATAAAAATGTCAGATGTTACAACACTACTCAGTTATAGAAAGGACTGAAATTCTGGCATATCTACAACATGGATGGACCTTGAGAACATTATGCTTAGTGAAATAAACCAGACACATAAGGACATATCTTGTGATTACATTTACATGAAATACCTAGAATATGCAAATTCATAGAAACAGAAATAAGAATAGAGGTTACTAAGAGATGGGGGGAGGAAAGTTATTGTTTAATTGGAACAGAGTTTGGGGAAGGTGATGAAGAAGTTTGAGGTATAGATAGTGGTGATGGATATACAACACTATAAACATATTTAATGTTACTGATTTGTATACTACAAAAAGTTAAACACTATGTTTCATATATTTTACCACAATAAAGAAAAAAGAAATGAACTATTGATACATGCTGAATGAAAAAAATACCAGTCTCAAAAGGTGAGACACACTGTATGAGCCCATTTAAATAACATTCCTGAAATGACAAGCCTATAGAAATGGACAGATTAGTGGATGACAGGGTTAGAAAGTAGGGAGGGAGCTCTGCTTAGTGTGGCTCAGTGGACTGAGTGCCAGCCAGTAAACCAAAGGGTCACCAGTTCGATTCCCAGTGAGGGCCTGGGTTGCAGACCAGGTTCCTGGTTAGGGGTGTGCAAGAGGCAACCACACACTGATGTTTCTCTCTCTCTTTCTCCCTCCCTTCCCCTCTCTCTAAAAATAAATAAATAAAATCTTTTTTTTAAGAAAGAAAGTAGTGAAGGAAAAGATGGGTGTGTTTATAAAAAAAGTACAAAAGGAATGATCCTTATGGTAATGAAACTATGAGGTATCTTTACTGTGGTGGTGGATACAGAAGCCCATACATATATAAATTACATTGCATAGAACTAAATAAACACATGCACCCATGCAAATGAGAAGTAAAACTGAGAAAATGGAGTAAGTTCAGTGGACTGTATCAATGTCGATATCCTGGTTGGGATATTATACCACCACATGTTTGTAAAATGTTACCATTGGGGGTGGGAGGGGGGAGGAAACACTAGATCTCTCTGCAGTGTTTCTCACCACTGCATGTGAATCTAAAGGTTTACCTCATTTTACTGCGCTTCTCTTCATTGTGCTTCACAGACACTGTGATTCCTACATGGAAGGTTTGTGGCACCCCTATATCAAGCAAGTCTACCAGCGCCATTTTCTAACATTTCCTCACTACATGTCTCATTATGGCAATTCTCACAATATTTCAAACTTTTCACTATTATTATCATGGCTATGGTGATCTATGATCAGAAATCTTTGATGTTACTATTGTCATTGTTTTGGGGTATCATGAATTGCGACCATGCAAGATGGTGAACTTAATTTGATAAATGTTGTGTGTGTTACAACTGCTCCACTAACCAGCCATTCATGCCCCCATCTCTCTCCCTCTCCTCACGGTCCCCTATTCCCTGAGACACAACACTATTGAAATTAGGGGAATTAATAACCCTACAATGGCCTCTAAGTGTTCAAGTGACAGAAAGAGTGGCACATCTCTCACTTTAAATAAAAAACTAGGAATGATTACACTTAGTGAGGAAGACATATTGAAAGCTGAAGGAGGTCAAAAGCCAGACCTTTTATGCCAAATTCTGAATGCAAAGAAAAAGTTCTTGAAGGAAATTGAAAGTGTTAATCCAGTGACCACAAGAGTAATTTGAAAGCACAACAGCCTATTGGTGATGCGGAGAAAGTTTTAGTGGTCTGGATAGAAGATCAAACCAGCCACAACATTCCCTTAAGCCAAAGCCTAATCCAGAGCAAGGCTCTAACTCTCTTCAATTCTGTGAAGGCTGAGAGAGGTGAGGAAGCTGCAGAAGGAAAGTATGAAGCTAACAGAGACTGACTCATATTCAAAGAAGCTAAAAGAGATGGACTCATACTGAAAGAAGATGCCATCTAGGATTTTCATAGCTAGAGCAGAAAAGCCAATATCTTGCTTCAAACCTTCAAGGGACAGGCTGACTTTCTTGTTAGGGGCTAATGCAGCTGGTGATTTTAGGTTGAAGCCAATGTTCCCCTACTTTCTGAAAATACACTCTGCCTGTGCTCTATAAAGAAGACAAAACCTGGATGACAGTGTATCTGTTTACAACATAGTTACTGAATATTTTAAGGCCACTGTTAAGATGTACTGCTTAGGAAAATAAAAAAAGATTCCTTTCAAAATATTACTGCTCATTGACAATGCACCTGTCACCTAAGAGTTCTGATGGAGATGTAGAAAACTAATGTTTTTTTCATACCTGCTAACACAGTATTCATTCTGCAACACATAGATCAAGGAGTAATTTCAACCTAAAAGTCTTATTATTTAAGAAATGCATTTCAGAAGGCTACGTTAGCTGCCATTCCTCTGATGGATCTGGACAAAGTAAACTGAAAACCTTCTGGGAAAGATTCACCATTCTAGATGCCATTAAGAACATTCATGATTTATGGGAAGAGGTCAAAATAGAAACCTTAACAGGGATTTGGAAGTAGTTGATTCCAACCCTCATAAATGACTTTGGGTCAAGACTTCAGTGGAGGAAGTAACTGCAGATGTGGAAATAGCAAGAGAATAGAATTAGAAGTGGAGCCTGAATATATGACTGAATTATTGCAATCTCATGATAAAACTTTAACATAAGAGTTGCTATGCATTGATGAGCAAAGAAAGTGGTTTCTTGAGATGGAATCTACACCTGCTGAAGATGCTGTGAAGACTTTTAAAATGAATTTAGAATATTACATAACCTTAGTTGATAAAGCAATGGCGGGGTATGAGAGAGTTGACTCCAAATTTTAAAGAAGTTCTGTGGGTAAATGCTATCAAACAACATCACATGATACAGAGAAATTGCTGTGAAAGAGTCGATTAATGCAGCAAACTTCATTGTTTTCTTATTTTAAGAAACTTCCACATCCCCCTCAACCTTCAGCAACTACCACCCTGATCAGTGATTAGCAACCAACATGGAGGTAAGACACTCTGCCAGTAAAAAAAATTATGACTCATTGAAGGCTCAAAAGACGGTTAGCATTTTTTAGCAATAAAGTATTTTTAATAAAGGTATGTATGTTGTGGATTAGACATAATGCTATCACATACTTAGTAGACTATAATATAGTATAAACATAATTTTTATATGCACGGGAAACCAAAAAATTCCTGACTCTCTTTTATTGTGATACCTGCTTTCTGGTGCTGATATGGAACTAAACCCACATTATCTCCAAGGTATGCCTATAATTATCTCAAAATTAAAAATTAATTTTAAAAAATAATTAATTTTAAAATGCAGAACAAAAGTGTCTGTCTATTGCAACCATTTTCCTCTGTCTATTGTTATCATAGTCACTACAACTAGAACATCATGTCATTAGGCATATGCATTCTTTTTATTAGAATTCTTTGGATGTTTAGTTTTAAGTCCATTTAATTCTTAGAATGTAAAATACTCACTTTTTACAAGGAAATTATTATAACCTTGATTTAATATCTAATACCTTAATTTAAAATTTTCCAAAATTAATTTAGTTAACTATTACTATTTCTAAAGCACAGTGCTGCCCAATATAATTCCCCAAAGTAAAAAGACAGATAAAATAATTTTAATAATATACTTTATTTATCACAATATATCGAAAGTATTATTATTTCAGCATGTAAATAACCTGATGTGTATTTTACACTTACAGCTGATCTCAGTTCAAACTACACACCTTCCAACTCACCTGTGTGGCTAGTGGCTACTACACTGAACAGCATGGATATAGCATTTCCTTCGACCACTAGCTGCA
>VMDR010023304.1:0-15711 GCA_007922815.1 Macrotus californicus | reverse complement strand
CTTTGCTGTGTTATTTACATCCTATAAAATATTTTTTTCTCCAAGCAAATATTTTGTTCTGCTGGTTTTCTTCTGATTGATAGTTAATTCAAGTGTTTGGATTCAGTTTAAGTTTCAGACCACTATAAAGCAGTGTTCAGCTATATTCTTTTTATCTCGATAATTAAATTATACTCATAACTTTCCATTTAAGAAGCTATAACTGTTAAAATATATGACATGTTTAAAAAGTAAGGCACTGAATAGGTAGATGAAATTTATGTAGACTTAAAATTATTTTGTGGTGGCGATATTTTTTTCCCATACCATACTATTTCATCTTGGACATCAACTTTGGCTTTTATTGTGGAAAATGAATCTTTCAGCCTCACTAGATAAGGCGCACATCGTTAAAAGACCTAATCAGGAGAGCTGATGGCTGGTACCTAAGTCCGCTCCAACAGAGACTGACTCCGGAACAGGGCCAGGAGTTATGCTGATGGCCCACGATGGCATTGCCAGGGCATCTGCATTTTTAAAGATAAACACTCAGAGTCTACCCTCATCCCTGAGTAAGCGCAGCTGAATTAGGATAGAAGAAAAGAACATGTGAGAAATAAATCTTGAACATATGTGTGTTAGGTTCAAATGGAGAGGAGATGCTAAGGGAGCTGGCAGAGTAAGAAATACATAGAAAGTAATAATGCAAATAGATAATGTCAGGAATAAAGTAACAGTGGACTGCCAGGACAGCGCAGTATGAGGAGAGAAAGAAGGCAGTGGTAACTGGACTCAGAAAGGATGCTTGGGAGTGAGTGTGGGAGCCAGAGGACACCAGCAAAAGGGGGACAGGAGTGGAAAGAGAAGAGGAAGACCACACACGACCTTGAGAAGGCTGGCTTTCCAGACAAGAGCTGAGCCATGGGAGGCCTGCCAGGACCCAGAAGATGACACCAGAGAGCAAATTATAATGACTGAAGAGCAGAGCAGTGAGAAGGGTCCACCTGCAGTGACTACACACTGCCTCCTAGGTCAGTTTGCAGTCAAGTCCCACGCCCTGCTGTCGGGGCTGTTGGGCATTAAACACCAACCCCACCCTGGGGGCCTGTCAGTGCCTTCAGATAATCATGGTCTTTACAAAGATAACTTGGGGTTGTTTGGTTTACTGAGGGCTGGGTGGATTAAACTTTGTATTCAGCCTGAGTACCGAAGAACTGGGGGACATCCCAGTTCATGATTTCTGTTTAAGGCCTTAGCACACTCCTGCCTAAGATCCAAAGAGCCAGAAAGAGACCTAGGTAATTGGCAGGGACATTGTTTTCTTTCTTCTCTTGGCCATTGTTATTTGTCTAGTGCCTTAATTTGCATTAAAGTATATAAGCCAAGTACTTAAGATATGTTTTCTGTTTCAGCTTCTGTTTCTGAAATTTAAATCACTTACAAAATTGAGAGCAAATTCTCTTAAGTGTCACGGACTAGCAATGTGTTTTCTTCATAAACCTATATATTCCCTGTTGGCTTCTTGTCCTGTCTTATGACAAGTTCAAGCAACCAAGCACATTCCTTTTAGTCACTGTGCAAGAAGAAATTAAATAAATAGCACCATAGGAATATTCGTTATGTTTGCAAAAGAATATTGTCTCCTTGAAGAAAGTGATACTTTCCCTTGAAAATCATTAGTGTGAAGAGAAGGGGAGAATGCTTCCTAAATGTGAATTTTTCTTATTGGATTCTAATATTTCAAAATAAGAAATGGAATGATGGGTACTTTAATAACTTAGCTGGTAAATGCATGAGAAAATATTCACTAATACTCAGCATCGTTGGCAAGGTATTGTGGAAAGTGCTTTGACAGTTTGATGTAAAGAGATGTAAGCAAGCTTTGCACCAACCATGTGGATGTACCAAACGCGACTTCTCTCTCTCGGTGGCTGGTGTTTTGCTGTTTTGTTCCTTTCCCTTCTGGGATACCTCTTTATCTTTCCTAATGAAACTGGCCAAAGATTTCTTCCCACCACGGAATCCTTGCCCCCATAACACGCTTGACCAATTCCTAGACGATGGTTAGTAAAGTCAGCAATGCTTTAACTAGCAATCAATTTTAGATATTTTTCATAACTCAAAAACCACAAGGAACAAAAAAAAGGTGATGAGATAATAACATAATAGCATTTTTCTGCTGGAAATGCCCTTTTCCTACCCAATAAAATTCTCCATATGCTCACTTGGCATTAATTTCCTCTCTCAGCTGTTAAAATGTGCTGCCCCGCCCTAAGTATCATGGGGAAGAATGTAGGCGGTAGTCACTGGACGCTTGCTCTGTGTCAAGCACTCCTTTAGGCACTTCACATGAATGATCACCAATCTTACCCACCTCTCATAATTATAAATAATTATTTGGACAATTATTTCCACCTTCCTCATGAGGAAATAGAAGGTTGCTCAAGGTCACCCAGCTAGTAAGTACCAGAGCCAGAATTTTTATTCAGATTTCCCTGAACATAAGGTTCAGCCTTTTCCCTCTGTACTGTGTGACCTCAACAAATTAGTCCTGGTACTAATGTTCATATATATATATATGTATATATATATATATATATATACACACACATATATATATACACACACACACACATATATATATATATACACATATACATATATATATACACATCAATTGTTTCACCAGTGGAAAATGATTATGAAACCAATTTTCCATTATCTAGGCTTTGCTGTGTTATTTACATCCTATAAAATATTTTTTTCAAATAGTCCTGGTACTAATTTGTTTTGATTTTCGATACTTGACATATGTTATCATAAAGAACATTCCTAGTGGTTGAGTAAGGACTGGATTCATTTTACCTAATCTTAAAAAATATCTTGGTCATTTTACTTAAAAAATCCCTTGGGGCATCGTAAGAATCTCTTAGAGCAGTTCTTACATGTTCAGTAAGAACTCATGATATGTGGACTTAACGTTTACCATTTGCCATCTGATAGTAAGGGCTGAACATACTTTCTGCTCGGTGTGTAACTTGCCTTTGTCTTGTTGTTGCAGTACTGGGTACCAGTTTATTTACTATTCACCTGAAAACACAGCCAAAGCAAAGGAAGTTCTCAGCAACATCAATCAACTCCAGCCTCTGATAGCAACCCATGCAGACCTCCTGCTTGATTCTGCAAGCCAGCGTTCTCCAGACAGCTTGAAGAATTCTTTAAAGATGCTTTCTGAAAAAGTAAGATCCAAATCATCCCTGCAGTGGGGAAAATGAAACGCCCAAATCCCCATTGCTTTTGCTTTATGCATACCTTGCCTTTCATAGAACCTGGAAATGTAAAATAGACTACGTTAAAAAGTAAGCTTCAAAGTACTGCCATAGGATCAAACTGAACCGGCCTCCTTCTCTTCAAATCTTACTGAGCACTATTTTTTTCCCTGGTAGGAAACGAAACCTGTTATTGGTGGATATATATTTTTTCTTCTCCTTGACATCCTTCATTTTCTTTCATTCATGGTCTTATAGAATGAATTGAATTAGGTTTTGAAAATTACTTTATTTTCCTCTGGTGATCACCTAGTTTTTATGCATGTGAAACTACACATTTGAATAGGAATGTCACTTCGTTTGAAAGTAGGAGTTTGATGTGGATTCTTAAGAGTGGCATGGGATAATTTCTCTGTGTGATTCACTTTCAACATTATCTACTGGGAGAAGATACAAAATATTAGTTACTGTCTGAAATGTAGTGGGACCTAAGTGCAATTTTCCCAAAGGTGACTCAACACCTTATATGCAGAGAGGAAAGGTGGTCTGGTATTGGGCAGACACTCACCATCAACTTCCATAACTAATTAGGACACCTGAATGACACAGAGAGAACCAGGATAAAAAAGACAAAATTGCTGCTTGATTTTAAGTGCCAAATCAGGTGTCCTGATGTCCAGTTCCAACACATCCATCCTTAACCTCTGCAATCTGAGGACATGTTGTAATTTATTATGAGATACTTTCAATAAATATGTCCTTGAAGAGATGGACCAAAGAAAATCTTTCTGGTTTAATTTTACAATAAAATAACAGTGTGGTTCTTCACATCCCTGAAGAATAGATTCATGGAAACCTGGATCCTATACATGTGTATTTTTTATTCAGATATGCTAATTTATTATAATAATACTTTTTGTTTAAGGTGTACAGTATTATATATTTTCTCATAGGATAAAACTAATATCTATGTTTATTAAAAATTAGCTAATACCTATTCAGCAAGGTCAAGTGAATTATTTAATAAAATAAAAAGTAAAAAATCAAAACCCAAGACTGCCAGTTCAAAATGCAGCCTTCCTTCTCTCCTCCATCATGACAAGGGAAGAAAAACTGACCCAAATTTTACAAGTACTGACTTTGTCAAATACTGTGCTAGAGGCTTCAAGATTGATGTTTTTTCATTTAATCTTTAAGCGGAGGGTACCTATTATTTCTATTTCACAAAGTCAAAGAACGAAACTCCAAAAAGTTAAAAAATGTGCAAAATCACACAGCTAGAGTCAAGCCAAACCAGGTTCATGTTCATGTCTGGGTGACTAGCTGACTTCTGGAGGCAGTTTCCAGGCTGTGGCACAAGGAGGCAGAAACCACGGAGGAAGGAACCTATCGGGTATCCCCTATGTCATACATGGGTGCACCATTTTTCCATTTTTAAAATTAAAAGGAAATTTTAGGCAAACTCTTCTGCAACATTCAAGTACTCTGATAGTCAATAAATATGTCTAATAGTCAATAATAGGTTATAGCCGGGAAAAAATGAAGAAAGCGTTATGTAGAGTAAAATAATGTAATTTCATTTTGGTTCAATTGTTTTATGCATTTCCAGACAGAGGCAAGGTTTTCTGGACTCACCTGAGCAGGGAATGTTGTGAGTAGCATGCCATGGCAGTGATCACAGAGCAGAATTTATACTCTTCCTGTGCACTGGGCAGGGGCTTGTCATTTCCTGCATCATTTACAACCTGCTGCAGTGAGTTGGGTGGGGAGACAGGACAGGTATTTTCTACTCCTTTAATTCAGCATTGCTCTGACTTTTTCCTCTATATTTTTCTACTGAGTAGACAGACAAGCTTCATCTACTAATAAATCTGTCAGCCCTTAAAATCAGGAGGATCTTTTAAAGTTTGCAAGCCATGCATTTTTTTTTTAAGAATGCATGGCTGGAATTTCAAAGAATTATCTAAGTTAACAGAGTTTTGCATAGTCTATGAAAACAATTAGTAGCTCGTGGTTTAAAATGAAGTATGATTCATCTCTTTGCTGTGGTGCTGGTGGTTCAGATTCCATGCCCCAAGGCTTTTTTTCCCCCTAGCAATGGCCTAATAAACATTTTTTTAAAAATGGAAAAAAAATAATGAATAAAGTATGATCCACAAATCTGGCATAGAAGATAAATGTTTTTAGTGCCATCTTAAATTTGAGTATAATGTAATATTAGCAAAATTTAGCTTAAAACATTTGTTTTTAAGAACAGGATCTTGCAAAGTGTGGGCTGGAGAATAAAAATCCTTTCTTTGTCAATAGCTCCTTGGTTCTTTTATTGAATCTGAACTGGTATGTTTGGAAAATAAGTACTTGAGTTGTTTCTCTAGGAACTCATTTCTATGGTATATTTAAATACACAGTAGGGGTTGTCTGTGTTCATACTTATCATAGAACTCTAAAAGTTTTATAGCCTTTGAGTAGCCAAACATGGGAGAGCTCACTATGGTAGACTGGGGACACTGGGGGAGGCGGAGGAAAGCCCATGGGTGGTGGGAAAGGAGGCATTCAATTATTAATGAGATGGCATCTCTCCTCCTAGGGAACCCATTGCATCTGGGGATGATAGTCATGAGTGCATCAGTCCAGTGTTTACTCAGAGTCAGGTAGGAGGGAAGCAAGGGTGACGGAAAAACCCAGCTGGCTAACAGGTCATATTCAGAGTCCCAGAGCAGGCACTATTTGTAGACCCAAAGGCAATGCAAATTATCTCTACTGCTACTGATAACCAAGCCACAGGTCTAAGGCTCCCAGGAAAATTCTCTCCCTCTGAGTGTCTGTTGGTGGAAGAAACAAACAAACAAAAAAACCACCCAGTTTATAAAAACTAAAAATATTTACTGAATTTGTACTATTTGCCAGTCACTGTCCCTGCAGTGAGGGCACAAAATGCATTAACAGGCCTGTTCTTCCTAAGAAAATCAAGCTTCTTTATGGTAATGGTGATGTTGCCAATGACAATAACAGTAATGGCTAGTTTGGAAGTTTGCTAACTTTGATATACTGTTATTATAAGATCTTAAATTTTCATTAAGTGATGAGGTAGGTACTAAAATTTTTAACATTTAATCGTCCTAATCCATGAAGTCAGTACTTTTAATATCCTCTTTTTATACGATACAGGAAATTGAGATACAGAAATATATACAATAAACCCCAAACCACCTGCTTTGTAAGTCTGGCTCCCAGTTCTGTGAGCTTACCATTATAGTCTATTGTCCGATGCCCCAGGTGTGCTAAGGCAGACACTCCATATGGACCTAAGGACACAAATAGGGACGTGGTGATAGGGAAGACAGGACTGAAATTCTGTGAGAATAAAATCTGTCTGTAAATGGTTTATGTCTTAATGTGCACAAACTCAATTACATTGTTTTAATACTTTAATTCTTAGTATGCTTTCTGGTGTACAACTGGGTTTGTTTGCTGCGTATTAGTTTATGCAACTATTAAAGAAATTATTTAATCTTGTTACTGGGATTGGGGTTCTTGGGTTCCCCAAGATAGAAATCGAGAGGTAGCCCCAGAGAAATTTCCAGGGAGATTTTATTAAGCTTCTGCTGGAGCACAAGGGAGGCAGCGCGGAGGAAAGGAAGGGCCTCCAAACTGGCTGAGAGGCTGGTGCTGCTTGGCCGCTTTTATAAACTGAGGACGGAGCAGGCGTGTAAGAAAATACAGGCTTTTTGAAAAAGGCAGACTTGAGGAATTTTTCATTTCAGGATCCAATGACTTTGTTTTCTAGCTGTGCCTGCGTGGTGGGGACAAGATGGCAGATTGCTTATTTCTGCCACTAGGAAGGGTGTATAGAGGACAAGCCTTGGTCAACTGCCCATGTGAGTCAGTAGTTTCAATATATACAAGGAAGCAGACAGCAAGAAGGGAGATAGAGTCAGCTACCTCTGTTGTTTTTGAGTAGGGAATGGAGAGGTGGTGATTTTCTTGCTGTCAGCTTAGCTGGTGTTCCTTCTGGCCACCAGGTCTTAACTGACCACTTGGTATTTGTAGATCCCGGGCCCAGGTCCCTATGCTATATCCTTATGATATAGGATCATAACAAAACACAGCTGAGTTCATATGAATCATTTCAGTAAACAAAGCATAGGCCAGATTTTTAACATAAATACACAAGGTTAATGATTGAGTGAAATAAAAACACATTTTCCCCTAGATTAGAATTATGCAATGCTATATGGACAAAGAGAGAGAGAAAACTAATATAAAAAAATTCAGACTGACAAAATAAGGGCCTAAATATAGGAAATGTAGAACTGTCTGTCCTAGCTAAGATATATGTGTGACGTTAGTTTCAAATGCCCATTGCATTCTTTATTCCACAGAGATTAATAAACCATGTTTAGATAGTCATTATTATCCTGCTCATCAAAAAGCGACACTGAGCACCTCAGTATGTGAGATGTGATCCTCGATGCTATAGGATAAATGCTACATAGACATGCTTCTGAACCTCTACGACGTAAGAATGGAAAAGAATGGAACGTTTCACATATTCCATTTGTGAGATGGTGAACAACAACAACAAAAAGGATACTGTCACAGAAAGTAGAGGCTGTGCTCACAGCATACTTGAGGAAAATCTCACACATTTTAAACCTTGTACCCTTCCAACTTTGGCATAACATACCAAAGCCTTCTATTGTGTTTAATGATGGAAAAAAAGTGTTTTGCTCTAAAAGTTAACTCAGAATTTTTAAAAGAAATGTAAATGTAAACTAAAATGAGATGCCACTAACCACCCAGTCAAAAGCTTAAATCAAGAAGGCTGAGCATGGGGAGAATTGGGGAGGGTATGGAACGAACTGGGAGTTTCATGTATCACTGATGTGTACACAGTTGCGTGCATACTTTGCTAAACAATCCTCAACAGTGTTTCATAAAGTCAAAAAAAAAGTAATATGATCTAGTCATCTCACTTCTAGTTACCCAAGAGAAAGCCTAGTCTGTAGACACTGAGAAGGCTGTTGAGTGTGGAAGAACTGGAGGCAGACTTTGTGAAGATCATTTTCAATAGCAAGAAACAGGAGATCTGAATTACTGAGCATCACAGAATGTCAGCAATCTTCTTGGGGAGCTTGCTAAAATACAAATTCTGATTCATCAATTCTGAGCTGGGACTCAGAAGTCTACATTTTAATATTGATGCCCTTGGATAACATCTCCCCAAAAAGAAAGTTAAAATAAATCAACTGGTAAGGAAACTAAGGAAAGTATCCACATGGAATGTAGAAAGGATCTTAACTGGGATTAGCTGTTTGAATATAAAATAAAGGTCAATTTTTGAATTTATGGAAAAGGTATAACTAATAGAACAGGGTGAGTAATCCAGAAAGTAAATATTAGTGACAATGGTCCAGCTGTTTGGACTCAGAGTTGCTGAATTGGAATGATATCACTCAGATAGAAAAATGGAGGACGCATTTATTTTTTCAAAAAACCCTTGAGATCAGGCTGGGACTTCGCAACTCAACAGACTTTGAGGTGGAAACAGCCAACGGTGCCAGTTCACGAGGTTAGTGGAGACAGATTTCAAAGACCTTGGCAAACAAGTGATAGGTAGTTGAAGTTACGTAAGGAGTCACATCACCAATTGGAAAAAACAGAAGCTTTCAAGAAAGTAGTTTAAGGTTCCTTAGGATCCTCTGAGCGGGCAGGGGATTATAAATCAACAGAGAAAACTGAAAAAAGGTCAGTCAAAATAAGAAGCCTAAATAGAAGCGTTCACTTTACAGTTTACAGTGAACTCCCACGGGGTTTCACAGGCAGTCATTGTCGTGTTGTACAAACTGGGCAAAGTGGTTTTGTAATCTATTCAAGGTCAAGTGACCAATTTACATGGGCTGCCCAGATGCCCAGTAACACTCTTGGCTAAGAGTTCAAGGTTCTTTCCTTTAAGAAATGTTATGTGATGTGTAAACACACTCAATGCACTAATGTCAGAATGCAGAGTGTAAACACACTCAATGCACTAATGTCAGAACGCAGAGTGTAAACACACTCAATGCACTAATGTCAGAACGTAGAACTGTTGCTCTACGAAACAATGAAAGCGCATCAGATTTAGACATGTACAGGATGATTTCTGTCCATATACATGGCGACTGAAGTCACGGTCACTTGTTCATGCCACTGGCTAATTTCATGTTGCAGGTGGGATTACATCTAGCTTTGAGTTTTTTCGGTGACAATGAGGTCATTCTAAATAGAATGGGACTTTGATTAATTTGTTGAGATCTCTAGTTAAAAAGAGGCCTAACTAGTCCTCTGCCATCAGTGATCAGGAAACTAGGAAATTCATTCCCAGTTTTCCCACTACTACTAAATTTTAGTAGTTTTATACTTGCAGATAATTCCGTAAATTACTTTGAAGAATATATGAGAATATGAGTTGGAGAAATGTCAGTAAGGCAAAAAAAATTTCATTTTTCAAATAACATTTTTCTTTTTTTAATATCAAACAAATGAAATAGGTTTGCCTTTGCTTAAGTTTATGTTTTCTTAGTATATTATTAAAATGATATTTTAAATGAATTGTTTTGCTTAACCTTGCAATAACATTTAGACAACCTTTCTTTTTTTTTAAATTTAATGTAGTGTGAGCTAAGTCAGGAAAGGAAGAACTCTAAGTCAGAACTCCAAGTCAATGAGCAACTCAGAGACATGGCCACCTTCTCGCCATGACTTTAGTTTCCCTAGTGTCATCTCAGTTGCAAGAACAACAAAAGACAGGCATGTTGGGATAGAGTGACCACATTAATCTCTTCAAGCTGATTTATTTGACTGTAAAACGTCAGGGTCTACATTGGTCTACATTTACTAAGCAATGCTGCTCAGGAGAATTACAATTTTTTCCAGGTAATGTGGATAGAATATCTTCTATTTGCCAACAGAATGCCATTCTTTGTACAGAATCTTGGTGATCTGGAGAGTTTCCCAGGAATCAGATAAATTTTTCAGGATAAACACAAAATAAAAGATCAGCTCTTACTGTATTTGCTTAAGATTTTATATATTATATTATATTATATTATATTATATTATATTATATTATATTATATTATATTATATTATATATTATATTATATTATATTATATTATATTATATTATATTATATCCCAAAAATTCGGGGTTGTAAAACTGCGAGAGTGTATATATTATCTCCCATGTCTTCGTGATAAATGAACCCGAATGAGACTTGAATAAATGAAGTGGAGTCTCTGTGTGTACATGCTAAAGGAAGAAAATGATGGCAATTATAAGAACCAAACAAGATTTCATTGCGTGTGAATAGATATTCAGCTACATGGTAATTATGTGAGTGTTATGGAGACTAGAACTGTAGTAGCAGGAATTCAAAGAAGGCAAGCTGTTTTGCTCTAAAAATAAATCAAAGGATTCTGTTGAAATTATCAACAGAGAACTAGTTTGGTTAAGGTGCGTGGAAGTGAATTCACATTTGTAATATTCACATCTACTTTGATGCGCACGTCTGTGCTGTATGGAAAATGATGTGAAAACACGTGTCCCTGTTTTGCTACAACTAGACTGAGTGATTTGTATACTGTCAAGCCAATCTTTATCATGTTGTTTAAAGTAAAAAGGGTTGTTTTAATTTTGATCCTAGTTTATTATCAACATTTTCTAACCTTTTATTCTTATATAATCTTTTTTTGATATTTCTTCTCTACTTACCTGTAATGTACCTTCAGTATGACTAGGAAATTATAACAGTGTTTCAAACATCCAATAAAGTTGAGCAGTGAAGATATTTATGTAGACAGTTGTGGACACATTAATTTCTGAGAGCTGGTAGCTGTTCAAAGCACTTGGAAAGTTTGGTTTGGGGGGCAGGGGAAGGACAGAAACCTCTAGGTTGACGGTGGCTGGTAAGTGGCGTGGACTAAGGGGAAAAGCTACTAAATTTGTTAGAAACTTTGGATCTGCTCCATTTGTGCTGCCAATAGGCAGTCTGCCTTGGGCATGTTGCCCCACTTGTTTCTTAGTTTCCTTATCTGTGAATGAAGAGGTCCACTTTAAGGTTCCTTTCCGTTCTAGAATTTTGTCATCTATTGCAAAGAAGAGCTATGCAGATATGACATCATCTTATTAACCCCTTATTTTATACATTTTTTAACTTTTTTTTTATTGCTTGGACGCATCAAGGAGAGTTAGAGATGATTTAGTAACCATCAGTTAGGCACGGTGGTGTCGAGTGCACATGGAGAATGCACCAGTGAAGCGTTACCCAGAGTAACAGCTGTCATGAAGTCTGCATTGCATAACCAAGAGTGTCTTACTGAATAGTGATTAGACCAACTATTCTCGAAAACAATGCTGTGAGTTAAAAGACCCCTTCCTAAGAGATTACATAGTGTAAATATGATTACAATGTGGGTCAATGCTTAGTTACTTCTCTTCAAACCGATTGTTAGACCATGCGCATGTTAAGTGTACTACAATACAGAAAATCAATTACTGCCCCCTCCAGTATACTATGGGGTGAAGCTGTTAGACATTTAACCGGGAAGTTGAGAAGCAGAGCTGTGAAGTTCTTTATCATTGGGAAGCTGTCATTCCTCCAGTACTTACTAGGTGTTGACCATCAGCTTGTAGAATCTACCGTGGCAGGCTTTACAGTAACCTTGTTAGTATCAAGCATTACTGAAACCATTTGGTGGAGGAGACAGGACAATAATAAGGAATAAAAGCCAAATGATTTCATGGGGAAGATTGCCTAAGTCATCTCTACTCTGGAAATTTCTCCAAAATACTAAAAAGTATCCTGCCTCTAGTATGTAAAAGGCATGTTGATGGTGAGCCTTTAACTCTTTAAAATACCGAATATCCATAGTCTGATTACCTTTTTAATGTCTATTTGGAATTTCTTGAAAGGTAGATAGTGTTCAAATGGTTATCCCCAGTGAAATTCATTTCCAAAGACAGGACATGGAACTAAAAGAGAGGGGGCTGAGGAGACAGATGCTGTGTACAGCGCACGAAGATCTGCAGCATTAACTTTTTGAGCAGGACGCAAGGCCTTGGCAACATCCCCAAACTGAACTATGTTCTGCTATCACTATGAATCATTTTCTCTCTCTGTTGGGTGTACTTTTCCCACCATCCACACCATTTAAGCGCCCAAAAATCTGCAATTGACCTTGTCATGGCTCTGTGCCAAGATGCCTACCATGGTGTTTCTAATCCTTGTCAATTTCTTTCTAGACAGAGCTTTTTGTGCATGCCTTCAAGGATCAGCTGGTCAGAAGTGCTCTGTTAGCACTTTACACTGCCAGGCCAGGAGGTGTCCTTACAAAGCCACCCTCTCCTAAGAACAGCGTGGAGGAGAGCTGTCCCCAGGGTCCATCCTCACCGATGAGAAGGCAGGACTCCATACCCCATCATTCAGACTACGACGAGGAAGAGTGGGTAAGTCTCTTGCACATGGCTTGCCTCCCAGTGTTCAGTCCTAAGAAATGATGTCTGAATGATAAGAATTGTTGCTTTTCATCAAAACAAGGTAAAAAGCAGTCACGGTACAAACTGGGGGTAAATAAGACACATTTTTCCTTCGGGGCAAATTATAAGTGGAATTTTTATTCCTGATCACATTTCTTTGACATAAAATTTATTTGCTGTCAAGTAAATCATACATACATAACCAAGAATATGTAATCAAAGCAAAGATGTCACAATTGCCAGATTCTATAATACTCTTTCTTATTTATTGCCAAGGCAATATAAGCCATTAAAAATGTTTTTTTTTTTCAAAAGAGAGTCAGAAATTATCTACAATGCACTACTTGAATGCAGTTAATATTTTCAATGTTGCAGTCCAGTGTTTTAGTTCTGGGCGTACCTTAGAAAGTATTAGCATTTAAATGGCAGCAGATGTAAGAATGTCTTAAATCCCTCTCATTCCTGGTTCTATGATTAAAAAGCAGATGTTACTCCAGGTGCTTTAAAATTGGCAGAAGGATGGCCACATGAAAGCATCTGAGAAAAAGGAAAACCAAGAAAATGCAAGGAACCAGCATGGGTGGAAACTCCAGTTGGGCAGAATGAGACAGGAGAGACAGGAAGTTGCTGGGTGAAGGGGAGCAGTTGTGTTATTCCTGAATTGATACCTGTTAATTATCCAAGATCCTTCCACACACAGAAGGAAACTCTTCTCTGTGTCATATATTTAACCAATAAAATAGTATGTTAGCCAGATTAGATATTAAGCAGTTAACAATTACTTTTCCTGCCACTTAAATTTAAAGGTGTTCAGGGAGTCAATTATTTGAAAGGCCCAGATCTCTCAAAAATTTGTTGTCTGAAGGGCTGTGAAGTGAAGTTCGTTCTCTCTTCAGTTAAATTTTCTATCAGAGGGACAACAGAGCTGGGTTGAGAGGTAAATGCTGAATAAGTATTTGTTGTTGCTGATTAAGATTGCATTTCTCCCTCTGAAGCATTTTCAAAAGAGCAAATCTAATATTTCTGCCTTTTACCTCACCTTCTTCTTCAATTTATTTACAGCTCCAAGGCGTTTGCACCTCTTAACCTCTCTGAAGTTCAATTTTCTCCTCTGTGAAGTGAAAATAACAGCACCTGTTTAGCTTAGGGTGGCCATGAGATACATGACTTACCTGTGTGATAACGCTCCATTACCTGGAAAGGCCTGGGCCAGTGCATTGGATTATTTTAGTATTATCATTCTGAGTTTTCTTTCTTTAAGATATAGAAATTATATTATCCTATTTTGAGGACCAGTACTATCCCTTGAGATAAATGGGAAAACTGGATCTATCATAAAATGTGTATTGTGAATTTTAAGAGTTTGGGTAGATATAGAAAAGAACTTGTATTTCATTTAATTAAACATAGTGTTAACCTTTTCACAAATAATTTCCATTTTCCATTAAATCAAGTGAGGATTTTGGAACTGAGTATCTTTTATTTTTATAATTTTCACCTCACTGTGTTATGCAAATCGTCCCTCACACCTGGCCTTTTGCCTTCCACACAGCAATGTGACTTTTCTACCCTTCCTCCTTATTTCCTTTTCTTTAGATAATTTTTGGGACATGTAGGTCATTAGGTGCTAGAGCTGAGTCCAGTGGTAAATAAAAACATGTTAACAAACAGGAGGGAGACAGGTGGTAGAAGGTAGTTTCCATTATTGTGACTTCATTGCAACATGTGATACACAGAACCTTCCTATGGCAGGCTGAGATGGAAGACAGTGGGAAACCTATGGTGAGGTGAGGAGGTTTAAAGTGAACCATTCCGTTCAGGGGGGAGTGAACCTGTTCTGCCTGGTTCACTCCTTCTGGGGACTGTGGGAAAAGGAGATCTTCCAGGCCATCCTTTGGCTTGCAGGTGGTCTTCATGTTATGACATTCTCCTGGGGTGCCACTCTGCCTCCAAATCCCCCCTTTCCACAAGGACACAGAGATGAACCACTCAGGCCTCAAGAAATCCACAGACCAGTTAGGTCTCTGGAAAGACAAGTGGCAATTACAGTGCAATTCAGGATTGTTCATGGGTAAAGCAGGAGTCCAGTGGTCATGGTGGGACTTCCAGAAGGAATTCTTAAGATTTAAATGTGCGTAGAAGTTAAGCATTTAAGGAGTTTGAGGCCGCCTTTTAGACATGAACACATTAGCTGACAGAGAGAGAGAGAGTAGAGGTTATTATTAGCTGTTATTTGTTTTCTTTTAAGGCGTTGAGCATTGAGCCTGTTGATACTACAAAAGCCACGTGTGAGTCAGAGGGACAATGACTAATAGAGCAAGGTCCTCACAAAGGAGAGAAGAGAATCAATTCTAGTGTATGGGGGAAGGCCAAGTCCCAGACAGAGGTAGTTTTCTATTGTCTTCAAGGAGGATAAAAGATGGACTTCACTTTTATGAGTGTTTGTTTCTTTAAAATATTTTTCCAGTTTTATTGACAAATTGTTTTAATTTAAGGTATACAATATGATGATTATACATATAAAGGATTACCACTGTAAATTTAGTTAACATTCAGCACCCTACATAGTTACACAATTTTTTTATAATGAGACCTGTTGAGACCTACTGGCTTCCCAATTTTAAATATACAACACAGATTTTGTACATTATATCCCCAGAACTTATGAATCTTATAACTGGAAGTTTGTGCCTTGTGACCACCTTTACCATTTCCCATGGCCCCTCCCCCCACCTCTGCAAACACCAAGCTGTTTCTGTTTCTCTGAGTTTTTTTTCAGATGCCCCATATAAGTGAGATCATATAGTAGTTGTCTTTCTGACTTACATCACTTAGCATAATGTCCTCAAGGTTCTTCCATACTGTTGTAAATGGCAGGCTTTTCTTCTCTTTATAGCTGAGTAATATTCCAGTGTGTGTGTGTGTGTGTGTGTGTGTGTGTGTGTG
>VMDR010023303.1:0-15686 GCA_007922815.1 Macrotus californicus | reverse complement strand
GATCAGCAAATTTAGAATATGTGCTTTTTTGTAAAAGAGATAAATAAACTATAACTCACTTTTAACTAAGAGTATTCTTTTAACTTTGTTGCAAATGATTTTCACAATTATTTACCATCTGACTACACAGTAATGTTAAAATTTTACAATTTAAAAGATTTATTTTTATCAAATTGTCCATATAAATTAAAATTTAATATCTTATCTCATGCCTATTACCCAAATAGTATGGTAACATAGTTAGCTCTACACGTGTTCAGCAAACCTGGATTGGTTTTAATGGACTGGAAGAATATCTCAGAGATACTAATGGGACACTCTTTTAAGAAATGCTGCCTTAGACTTCCAGTCAAGATGGCGGCATAGGCAGACATGGCTCTCCTCTTCGTACAACCACATCAAAATTACAAGTAAAATATAGAACAACCATCACTCAGGTACATCAGAAATCAAGCTGAATTAGGAGCCTGACAACAATGAAATCAAGTTGAATGGAAGTCTGACAACTATGGAATTAAAGAAACCACATCCACCACACTATTAGGATGGGTGCAGACACAGAATGGGTTGGTCCAACATACGTGTGTGGTGGATAAAAATTCAGTAGGGATATCTCGGGAGTGAGAAATCTCAGGCTCACACTAGGCCTCCCGGCCTAGGATTCCAGTGCCAGGAAGCTAAGTCCTCACAACTTCTGGCTGCAAACCCAGCTGTGACTGAGTCAGTGGAAGAAACTTCTGGAGCCCCAAGCAGCTCCTCTTGAAGAACCCACACATGGACTCACCTTCTCAGACTCACTTTCCCTGAGCTCCAGCTCCAGCACCAGGGTAGCAGCTTGAAAGGTACCAGTGGTGCACAGGGAGAAACTGAAGCATCTGGCATCAAGGTGAGCAGAGGACATTGTCCCTTTGCTAAACCTTGCCCCCACAGAGCCAGCAAGCTGCTGCCATATCTGAGACCTGGCTAACACTGTTTGTCCTGCCTTGGACATCCCCAGAGTCTCTGCCCCACCCAAATTATGGGCCTACTTGAGCTGCTTTTCCATAAGAATGTCTGGTCTTAGATCTTAAATCCTATCAAACAAGCAATGAATGGCTTCAGGAAGCATTAGCAGCAGCCAGATTAGATTCACGGTTTGCCTTCATCTGGAAATCTCTAAGCCCAGCACAACTAGCAACCATCTCAGATTGCTTTACAGCTCAGGCAGGGTGCTCTGGGAAAAACAAAGGTGAGGTTAACCTTGACTTGCACCACCCAGGAAAACCCAGGGCTAGTGCAGTCAGTGGACAGCTACAGACCACATTGGAGCACCACTACCCTGCCCCTGCACAGCTGATCCTCCACAGAGGGTGGAAGTTGGTGGTCAGTGGTCACAGCTAATCCTTGCAGCTGATTGGCCTGGGTAAATCCCTCCCATTGATCTTCCAACAGCAATCAAGCCTCAACTGCAAGAGGAGGGTGTACTCAGCCCACACAAAGGGCACACCTTGAGTACCCAGCTTAGGTGATAGGGGAGACTATGCCACTGGACCCTAAAGGACACCTATTACATTAGGCCACGCTACCAAGACACAGAGTCAAAGCAGCTCTACCTAACACATAGAAACAGACACAGGGAGGCTGCCAAAATGTGGAGACAAAGAAACATGGCCCAAATGAAAGAACAGATCAAAACTCCAGAAAAAGAGCTAAATGAAATGGAGATGAGCAATCTATCAGATGTAGAGTTCAAAACACTGGTTATACAGATGCTCAAGGAATTTAGTGAGGACCTCAGCAGCATAAAAAAGATTCAGTAAGAAATGAAGGATACACTAATTGAAATAAAGAACAATTTACAGAGAAACAACAGTAGAGTGGATGAAGCTGAGAATCAAATCAATGACTTGGAATCTAAGGAAGCAAAAAACAATGAATCAGAACAAGAAGAAAAAAGAATCCAAAAAAAAATGAGGATAGTATAAATAGCCTCTGGGACGTGAAGAGGTCCAACATTAATATTACAGGGGTGCCAGAAGCAGAAGAGAGAGCAAGAAATTGGAACTGTATCTGAAAAAATAATGAAAGAAAACTTTCTTAATTTGGCAAAAGAAATAGACATGCAAGTCCAGGAAGCACAGACAGTCCCAATTATGATGGAAGCAAAGAGACCCACTCTAAGACACATCATAATTAAAAGGCCAAAGATTAAAGATAAACAGAGACTCTTAAAAACAGCAAGAGAAAAGAAGGTAGTTACCAGATGGTTGACAAATAGGAAGGTGAAAGGAGAGAATGGGTGCAGAGGTGAGGGGATTAAGAAGTACAAACAGGTAGTTACAGAATAGCCATGGGGATGTAAAGTACAGTATAGGAAATGGAGTAGCCAGAGAACTTACACACATGACCCATGGACATGAACAAGGGTGGGGGGATTGCCTGAGGGAGTAGAGGGTGCTGAGTGGAGGGGGGCAAAGAGGGAAAAATCAGGACATGTAATAGTATAATCAATAAAATGTAATTTTAAAAAGTTTCTCAGTTATGGAAGAGAGGAAAAAAGAAATACTCCCTTATTAATACTCACATTATCGAGGATAATATTGGTGAAAAAAGTGATCAAGAGTGTTGCAATCTGAATGTATGTAAAGAACAATTTAAGCAGTTTTTCCTTATAGTTTCCTTTTTCTTTTTTGAATAAGAGTGATAGATAATAAACATATGTGTCTAAATAAATCTGAAAGAAATACTTCAATAAATAAAATTTTAATTACACCATTCTAAGTGATGAGAAAGCTTTATGTTTATGTGGCAGTTATTTTAATTTCTTACTGGTACATAAAAAATGGGTATCTTCTAGTTGATGAATTCCTATATTCAGTGAAATATTGTCATAAAGGCACCACTGTCACCCCCACTGTATATTCAGAATCCCACTTACAACATAGAGGACATACGGCCATTTAGGCTCGGTGTCATGCCATCTATTAAATGTTCACTTCTTCCTTATTTGCTAGACAGCAGACACAAAGGAAAGTTCTGATGCTTCCTTGCCATCCTGCCCTGCACACAGCCCACTTTGGAGACCACAGCCCTGAGGCGTGGTAAGAGCTGGGCGCTCAGCCTGCACAGAGGAAGAACATCTCAGAAAAAGTTCTCTAATTAGTGCCAACAAAGTGCCACTTGTCTGTGCCTGTGAAAACCCAGAACATGATCTTTGTCGCACTCGTCACAACTTCGGCGCAGAACTCACCCCGCCAACTCAGTCGTGGCTCAGGGTTACGAGACGGCCTCCCCCTCCGCATTTCACACCCGGGGGAACAGATTGCCTGCTCAAGGAGACGAGGCACAGCCCGCAGGAGCGGGACGGGTCCCCGGCGCGCCCCCTCCCGCGGCGCGGAAACCACAGGTGCCGGCGGGCCCAGCGTCGCGCCGCCGAGAGCCACGGCCGCTTTCCGTCCGTCCCTGGCCGCCGCCCTGCCCGCGGGGCGCCCACCCTCGGGGTCTCCCAGGCGGCGCGGTGGCCCCAGAGGGACGCTGACGCTGGGACGTCCCTGGGCACCCGGGCCACCGGGGCCGCGGGCAGTCGACGCGCGGTGAGTGACCGGGGGCTGGGGTGGGGGGGAGGGGCCGCGCTCAGTGTCCCCGTGCCCAGGCTCCAGTGCCTCGCTTCTCCCGGGGAACTTAGGTGGTGGCCTCCCCTCGTCCAGGCCCTCGCTCTGGGCACGATGTTCACTGGAGTGCTGGGTGGGTTGGGGCTTGGCTGGATGGAGGGGAGCAGGGGGCGCTCAGGCTGAGCCCCAGACACAGAATCGGGGATGCGGGAGGCAGTGAGGGGGTGGCAGCTGGAAAAGGGCAGACGGCACCCCTCGGGGTCCAGTCTTGGTCTAGGTCCATGGGCGGGACTGGGGGATTGAAAATGGACCTCCTGTGAGATACCGAGGAGCGTGCTTGCTCTTCTTACAGGGGGGCGAAGTGCTCCTTTTGGGGAGCTCTTTCCTGTGGCCTCTGTAGACGGGCCAGAGTATCTGCCTGGCCAGTCACCAGCGGAACGCTCTGGGGTGAGCGGAATGGCCAGCCTCAGGTTTCTCATCTGTGAAAAGTCTCCTTTGGGGGTCAAGAAGTTAAAGTCTGAATGCACTCCCACGTATAATGCTCACCCACGTTTTTGGCCCACACTTTCAGGGGAAAAAAAACTTTAGTTTTAATGGTTTAATTAATTAATTAATTTATTTATTTATTTATTTATTTATATTTAGATATTGGTTTTATTGTATTATAAAGGAATTTTAGCATTTATTTTTGAACATATTATGGCCCAAGAAAGTGTATGTAACAAATAATTACAACACACAAGAGCAGATATGAGGAGTTTCAGGAACTGCCCTTGGATAATGCGCATCCTTGTTTCCCCCTCAAAAGCAAAAAAGTGCACATTATACATTGTAAAATATTGTCTTTTTATTAAAATATTATAGATTAAGGTCTAGATATAGGTCTTTCAATAGTAGCCCAAAAGCATACAAAAAAACTTCACCCTAGTATGTCTAAAAAACAGGTTGAAATTAGTCTATATCTTTAATAAACAACAAAAAAACCCCAACTCTGGATACTTATTACAATCCCCAAGTGTATACCCAGGTAGATAAAATCCTTGTGGAGCACCTACTACGTACCTGGCATGTTGTCACCCTGCATAATTTTAAGAACCCAGTGAAGTGGTTATTAGTATTCCTATTTTACAGGTGTGGGAAACAGCACTTTCACAGAGACAGTGTTAACACGTCTCTGGCTCCAAACTCTGTGCTCCTTGCCTTTTTTGCACCTCAGTCTTAATAACATTATAGCCACCTCCACTTGGACAAACATTAGATTCTCATTTCCCTTTAACAAGGAACCGTGCAGTGTCCTAACTCTCTGTCCCACATGTAACTGAAAGGTAGGTACCTCAGTGTCTGCGAGCTGATACTCTCCTCATTTTAACGTGAAATCCTCAATTCATTACTCTCACTTTGTTGGTCATGAAAGGCTCTGAAAGAGTTTGCAACATTTTTTTAATCTTTTGTCATGTTTCTTGAATATTACGATGTTTACATAAGATGGTAAATTCCCAAATTTTGGTCAGCTCTGAATCTTTGTGTATTACAATGAGTTCCAGTGTGAAAAAAAATTCTAAAGCACATGTAAGATTGTTATGGGAGAAGAATCCTCTAAATGCAGTAGATGTTACACATCATTTATCAGGTGTGGACTTTTTTTTTTTACTACTGCACTGGCATTGTTCTCTAGCCAATTATTTGTCATCTTTGTAATTACACTCACAGCAGTGCTCTCAAATTCTATATTTAAATTTATTTAGACTAACCAGTAATTACATCCAAATACCACTCCTCTTCCCCCCAAAAAGGAAGCCAAATCCCAAAGAAGCCTTGTCAAATGTCCTTTGCTCTCAGAACCTTCGGTGTTCTTTGCTAATGGTAACAATGTTTTCTTTTTTTAAGTACAGCTATGTATTGAACATCTATTGTGTCCAGCACATTATGCGAGTCACTGGGGTGAATATAAAGAAATGTAAGACCCAGTCCCTGTCCTCAACAAGTTAAAACTATTTGGGGAAACAATAATTTGAGTACATTTAGTTTTCATAACTGATAGGTGGTATAAAGTCACTTATTATAAAGGAGGTATGGGATCTAATTTTAATCAAATTAATCTCTCACTGGTGAGCCAGATAAATGGGCACAGAGGTCAAAAAACAAGACTGTCTATCTTAATTCTGACAATATCCTTGAAAAGTAATTGATATTATCTTTTTCCTATAATAATAGCAGATGATAATATTTATTGAGCTCTTGATATATACATACGAGCCAGACACTGTACTAAGCGCTTTTCATTTAACCCCTATAATAATCCTGTGAGGTAGGTGCAATTTTCATTTTCATTTTACACATAAGGAAGCTCAAACATGGAAGGTCATTCTAATTAATCTAATTCTAAATTTCCTCCCCCCCTTTCTTGGTCACCTTGCAGTTTTCTCCACCTGTACAATAGAAATACCAATAGTTACTTCTATAATAGAAGACCAAATATTAACAACTCAATTATGTGCTCTTAATTGTGATAAGTTGCTAAGTAAGTGCTTATAAAAGGTTATCAAGTTAGAATCTTAACTTACATCTTTTTCACGGTGATGTGCAGAGGGAAAGGGAAACACTAAGTAAAATGCCAGGCAAAGATGCTGGAACATGGAGTTGTTGGTATAGAGACTTGGGCTGAATTCTTAGTTTATATAAAGAACTCTGAGGAACTTGCAGGATGGCAATCACTAGTCTGAGTCCTCCACCCCATCTCTATAGTGTGCCTCCAGTTATCTGAAAATAATTGTGAAATTCCAGAAAACTCTCAAAACAAAGTAATTGTAATGTCCTGTAATATCTTTAATGTCTAAAAGACTCGGGGGTTGATGTTACAAGGTGAAGCAGAACTTGTCAGGATTTCATAATACCCAAGATCCAAGGTTAACTACCCCCTCAACCCCATGCCATTGTCCACAATTACAGACTTCAAGATTGAGGATGTACAATGAGAGACCTTTCCAATAAACTAAGGAAGAAACGTTAGTGAAACATTTCATTTTCTTAAGTTTTGATGGGCATTTTTCAAATGAGGAAAAGAGGCTTTGAAATATGAAGTCACTTGCGATGCTGAGATGGTGACACAGGTAGGAGTGGAGGAAACAGAATGGCAGCCAGGTTTTCTGGCCCCGAACATCATGCTTCTTGCAATTCATCATCCTTCCCAACAGAAGACGGCTTATTTCATTTATAGCTCTAGAAGGATGCAGAGGGTGAAAATAGAGAAGGCTGGGTTGTTAAAACCTAACTGAACAAGTGTCATGAATACTGTAGGCTTGTTAAGCTCATCAAGAAAAGATGAAACATAGCAAACATCAGTTGATTTGAAAGTACCTTGTTTCCTCAAGACTCCATCCATGTCCCTTCCTCCCTTCCTCCCTTCCTCCCTTCCTTCCTTCCTTCCTTCCTTCCTTCCTTCCTTCCTTCCTTCCTTCCTTCCATTCTTCCTTCCTTTTAATTTCTATTGTATTGTTCTATTGTGGGGAGGCTTGTTCAATTTATTAGGCAGTTCACAGTACAAATGACTCAGGGATCAGGGTTGGATAAGATTCCCTACTGCATTTTAAACATAACTTGTTTACAAACATTTTTGGAGCCTGTTTACTGGGTCCAGTGTGATATTTCTGACATGGAAATAAAGACAAGTAGAACTGATAAAAAGAATATTTCAGGAAAAAAAAAAACAAAAGAAGGGAGAAAATTATGAGATCTTTGTTAAGAAAAATGATAAAAAGGTCATAAAGAGTGAAAGAAAATTTTGTGACTGAAAATAAAAAAGTACCAAAACTTCAGAGTCTCCTGAATTTGGGCAGGAGAGGAAAATTTCTGTACATGGTAAAATTAGAAGTACTAATGCTTACCACTGAGAAAATTCAAGAGCGTCTCAGCAGCTGCACAAGAAAAGAAAACAGGTGTGTGTCCAATTTGGCTCGTGAAAAGGGTGATGGGACTATTGGGTAGAAAGATAATAGAGCAGAGAGGATTGAAGTGGTGTTACTTTTTCTTCCCCTTCAAGCCATCTAACATGTTACGAAGGGGCCGCTTTAATTGGGGACTGACAGGCCACCGCTTGTCTATGTTACAGCTTGTTAGGTCTTTCACCAAGTGATAAACTCAGTAGGAGAAAGGAGACATGCTTCAGTCAGGAGACTGTTCTTTCTCATGACACAGATCAAGAGAAGTCATGGAGCAGACTGGTTCCATGCTTGGCATGGTTGGCTTTAAATGGCTAAATTGCAAGTTAGCTACTTGGTGGATTTGATTTTCCTTTTCCATCCTCATAGTGGAAAGGATCATTAGAGATGGTTACATCTTGTATATGCATGGAGTTTTGTTGTTTCATCCTCTTTTGAGGGGGCTGGGTATCAGAAATAATAATTCAAGCCTCTGAAGATTACAAGCATTAGGCATTGTAAGTGCTTTACTAGAGGGTATCATAAATATTGTGTGTGATGTGCACAGTGCCTGGAACAGATCGACAAACTGCAGCATTACTATTAAGGGTAGTATTAACATTAGCATTATTTTTGGTATTAGGCTGCTACTGTTGCAACTGCTTAGAAACAGCTTCACATGCTAGAAGTAATGTTGGATTAGAAATCTGGAGACCTACGTCCTAATCTGGATTCTGCTATTAAAGTGACCTTTGTCAAGTTCCCTCTTTTCTCTAGGCCTCAATTTATCTCTGTGAAAAGGGGAAGGTAGAAGAGATGACCTCCAAAGTGTTGTCTTTATACTGATCTTGCACCTTTAAGACACATCTGTAAGTAGCTTTCCCAGAAGAGAAGGATTTTGTACCCTGCCTCACTGAGTCACCTGGGCAACTAAGGGCATGCATTTGTAAGACATCCAGCCTTGATGCGCACCCAGATCAATCACTCGGTTTTTCTGCAGTGGACTAGACTCAATTGTCAGTTGTTGGGAGGGGAAGGGGGCAGCAGGCACATGGTATTTCCTAGCAAACCTTTGAGGTTCCTTCTTCCTCTGACTTATTAAATTATCTGATAGCCAGTGTTAAGAATAAAGAGCACCTGACATATCATTTTTTACTTTATTTTCTAGAATTGCATGTTTTACTCTAACAGAACATGCAATCCTAGTACATTGAAAGTAATAAGTGATTTTGAAAAGAAATGCAAAAACAAGACTCAGAAGGGAAAATGGGAACCAGCCTACACATATTGCTACTTTGTGCTAGGTATTCTTACAGTCCACACTATCATATTATTCTTCCCAAACTCTGTCTAGTTACCCATTGCATGAATGAGGAAATGGTACTCTATGGCTAATAACACAAAGTGGAACTGAGATTCACTCGCCTTTTCCCCTACAATACCATGCTGCCCCTTGAACTTAATATGGTGCGACAGAAGAAAAGTAATGTGGAAGTAGAAAGTGTTTCCGCCTACACAAAATTATCACCTGTGGTAAGGGTTTTTCCTAGCCTAGTAAAATAAGATTTTGAAGTAGTTGCATATTTTGTGCTTCTTCCTGGAGCAATGGGGGAAGAGATTCACTGAGAGGTAATTGCTGCCTCTGCCACCTGCCAGTGGTTCTGTTTCTGGCTAGTCCCCACCCCCCTCATTGAGACGTTGTTTTCACTGTCTGGAAACTGTCACTACTGGAGTGATGAGTCAGTGACATAGCACGTTCTTTGTTTTTCTGATTCAAGACAGAGTTGTAGCTTTAATTTTGACACTTCAGGAAGGCTGTATGAATGATGTTTAAGCTGATAGGTTTCGTTTATTGGAAGACACTTCATTTACTTGAAGGTCTTTAGCTTCTGAGTTTCTGATAAATGGAGAAGCTGCTTTGCCTGGTACTCAGAGAAAATGAGCAAGTTTGTGTTTGGACCATGGTACTACATAAACTCAAATGTATCTTCTGTTTTGCCTATTTCATATGTGCTGTATATGTGTATTTCATGTATATTTCATATATACACATGTTTAAAATTCTTATAATATCCAGTTGAATATTTTACAATTGGAGAATGTTACAGCTTCATAAATTGCAATGCACATTGAAAGATACCCTGTAGATATCCTTTGCAGTTAGGAAGCAGAAACCTATTTAATCCCTGTGTATCTGTCCATTCAATTATTTTCTAGTTCAATTCATAATGCTCTTTATAGAGAATATTCCAAATTTTAATGAAGCAACTAAGATAACTACAATAAACACTTATTAATGACATCAGCCACAATGTAGCAGAATAAGATGTAATGTAGTTTTAATTACATTAAACTGAACTAGAAGCAAATGAGATGAACACAGAAAAACCATTTAAATTTCATTCCGCTCAGCACATGCCTACTACGTGTCACAAAGCATTGTCTCTGCCCATGAGGAGTTTTCAAGCAGATGAAAGAGACAGGCAGACACCTAAATGTATCAGCACCGCCGTGGCAGGTGCTAGGATAGGAGGGTGAAGGATGCTCTGAAGGTACTAGTAGGAGGCTTCAGCCTGACATGAAGACACAAGCAAGTCTTCCTAAGACCTGACAGCTTCTTTCCATCTCTACTACTGAGTTGGCCAAAAAGTTCGTTTGTTTTTTTCCACAAAATAACAGACACATTTTTCATTTTCACCAATAACTTTATTGATTTGGATATTTTGAGTATGCCAGCTGTCACCCATGTGGTATAATGTTGATTCTTCTCAATTAATGTCTCAGTTTGATCTCTGTCAACTTCACCTGCTCTACTCAACCATGGAGCATCATCCAGTGAGAAATCTCCAGCACAAAACTTCACAAACCACTTTTGATACATTCGATCAATCACAGCACCTTTTCCATACACTGCATAAGTTGTTTTTTGTGTTTCAGTTGCATTTTTACCTTTCTTGAAATAATAAAGCCTAATATGCTGAAAATATTGCATGTTTTCTTCGATCTTCAATATTAAAATGGGCCATCATAACCAAATCAACAAACAACAAGTGCTGGAGAGGTTGTGGAGAAAAGGGAATCCTAGTACATTGTTGGTGGGATCGTAGACTGGTGCAGCCACTGTGGAAAACAGTATGGAATTTCCTCAGAAAACTAAAGATGGAACTGCCTTTTGACCTGGCAATTCCACTGCTAGGATCATACCCTAAGAACCCTGAAACACCAATCCAAAAGAACCTGTACACCCCAATGCTCATAGCAGCACAATTTGCAATAGCCAGGTGCTGGAAGCAACTGAAGTGCCCATCAGTGAATGAGTGGATAAAAAAACTGTGCTACATTTACATGATGGAATTCTACGCAGCAGAGAGAAAGAAAGAGCTCCTATCTTGTGACAGCATGGATGGAACGGGAGAGCATTATGCTAAGTGAAATAAGCCAGGCAGTGAAAGACAAATATCATATGATCTCACCTATAAGTGGAACCTAAAAAAATTAAATGGCTACACAAAAATTCACCAGTTTTGATAAGTGTTTTTTAAATGCATGCTGATGTGACAGCTGTCACAATACAATCTGATAAAATTGTTTTGAATTGTTTTGAATGAAGTTAAAGACAACTAAGTGCTACTGGAGCCTTATGGAAAAAACAAACGAACTTTTTGGCCAACCCAATACTATGACTGTGGTCCACATTTGCTATCACCATCGTTTCCTACCTGGATCTCTGCAATTGCCTCCTAACTGGTCTACTTGCTTCCACTCTGACCCCCATTCAAGGGGCCAAGACTAGTTTTCTGTTTGTTTGTTTTTGGTTTTGCATATATGTGTTTAATGTAATTTATATGCCATAGCACCCCCAATTAAAATCCAGTTAAATATATAAATAAAACTTCTAGTTAAACACCAGTGGTTTCCAAGAGTTTGGAGGGTAAAATCCAGGCTTCCTTCCATAGCAAACAAGCCCATGGTAGATCTGGCTCCTGCCTTCTCCAATTTCACTTCATACTGATCTCCCCACAATCACTTTCCAGAGCCACTCAGACCTTATTTCTGTGCCTCATCCACAGCAAGCTTGTCCCTCTGGCTCTGATTGTGCACACACCATTTTCTCTGCCAGGAGAATTCTTCCTGAGTCTTCCCTGGGCCTACACCGATCTCAGCTCAAACTTCACCTCCGTAAACACCCTCTCCGACCACCTACCTTCTCTCCTCCTCAGGCTCTCTCCCCCTTTAGCCTTATGTTATCTGAATTTGTTATTTATTTCTTGGTCTTCTCCCTCTCTGTTCCAGAATGTTGGTTCCATGAGAGCCAAACCTGCTGTCTCTTCTCCACTCTGTCCCAAGCCCCCGGCACATAGAAACTGTGTGCCAGATATGTAGATATATCTTCACCCAAGGACATTTTCTAAACATTGCTTTTAAAGAAAGAGGAAAGGAGAAAGAAAAACAT
Organism: Macrotus californicus; assembly: GCA_007922815.1. Classification (NCBI taxonomy): domain Eukaryota; kingdom Metazoa; phylum Chordata; class Mammalia; order Chiroptera; family Phyllostomidae; genus Macrotus; species Macrotus californicus. The sequence goes on along the minus strand of VMDR010023303.1, from coordinate 3,726 downwards.
CGATGTGAAATCATACATGTCCAGAGCCAGGGATCAAATCTGTAACCTTTCAGTTACGAGAGGATGCTTCAACCAACTGAGTCATACCATCCAGGGTAAAACTGTCTAATATATATTTGTGGAATGAATGACTGAATAAAAGGTATCTGAGCTAAGTTGGGATGGATGGGAAAGACTCAGCCAGTCTAAGAAAGGTGGAAAGGTAAGAATAGCATGAACAAAGACAAAGAAGCAAGAATTGGCATGAGATGTGCAGGGAACTATAAGTAGCTCAGTGTTACTACACAGTTGAATGTCAGCAGATGGTGGTGGTAGATGTGGCTGGTGATAAAGGACAGGAATTAGTTCACAAAGGCCATTGTAAGCTATAACCTTGGACTTTATTGTTAAGAGAGAGGAACACTGTCAGATTTCTATTTAGATTAGTGTTTCTCATACATTTTTAATGAACACCCAGAAAAAAAGTACATTTTATATTATCCGTAAATTGAGATCTATCCCCAGACTTTAGAAGCCACCATATTTCTCAGCTCATGGTCCCCTTTCTCTATCTTCAAGAGGGCAGAGGCAGGTCTAGTCCTTTATGCATCACAGCTCTCTGCCTTCCTTTCTAATCCACTTTTACGGACTCACTTGATTAAATCGATTAAATCGGGCCCATTTGGATAATCCAGGATAATTTCCCCATTTCAAGGTCCTTAATTTTAATCACATCTCTGAAGTCTCTTTGTCATATAATGTAATATATTCATGGGTTCTGAGGATTAGGGATTAGGGCATAGACATTTTACATGGGCTATTATCCTGCCTACCACAGAGATGTTTAGGGAGTTTTCTATATAGATCATACTCCTTCCTTTTCCTCTTAATCTCTCCCTCCCTCTCTCCCTGCTTTCATTTTTAAAGATTTTTATTTATTTTTAGACAGAGGGGAAGGGAGGGAGAAAGAGAGGGAGAGAAACATCAATGTGTCATTGCCTCTTGTGCGTCCCCTCCTGGGGACCTGGCCTGCAACCCAGGTATGTGCCCTGACTGGGAATCAAACTGGCGACCCTTTGGTTCGCAGTCCGGTGCTCAATCCACTGAGCCACACCAGCCAGGGCTCTCCCTGCTTTCTTTGAATAACCATTTATTGAGTATTTCCCAATGCTAAGTGTTGGCATACAGCAGTGAGCAAGAGAGTCAATGTTTTTGCTCTCATCGTGGCTTAAATTCTAGCACAAAGATAGATTGCAAACAAGTAATCAAGCAAATAAACAAGGTAGTTACAGATAGTACCATGAAGGCAATGAGTAGAAAGTAGCTAGCTGAGCAAGACCACTTTGCCTAGGTGGTCAGGGAGGGGCTCTCTGAGGAAGTGACACATGATATGAGATCAGAAGAATGTAAGTCAGCCAGCCACTGAGAACTGGGGAAGAGAATTCTAGCAGAGGAAATGGAAAGTTCAGAGTGTCAACAGTGTCCCCACCCCACTGGGCAGCAAAGGGCATGTCTTGTTTAACAAATAGTCCGAAGGCCAGTGTGAATGGAGTAGAGTGAGCAGGGCAGAAATGCAAAGCAAATGATGGTGGCGAGATGGCAGAGGTGAGGCCTTGCATTGGCTGAGAGATTGTGTGTGGTAAGGACTTTGGATTTTATTCTAACTGCAATGGGGACCCATTTAAGGGTTTTAAATAGTGGTGGTGTGAGAAGTAACATAATCTGATTTATGTTTTTAAAAGGTAGTCAGCTATGTGAAAATGACTTAGAAAGGGGCAAAGATAGATTGGAGAGACACTTTAAGGGGCTGCTTTAGTCATCTACAGGAGAGATGACAGTGGTTGGGACTAGGGTGAGGACAACAGAAACAGAGAAAAGTGGAATGCTCTGTGATTATTTTGGGGTAAAATTGACAGGACTTAGTGAAGGTTTGGTTGTAGGGGATGAGAAGGAGTGTGGAAGCAAGGATGACTTCTAGGTTTTTGAACAATTTAAGGGATAAAAATGGTATTCACTGAGATAGAGAAGGCTGGGGGAAGAAGCAGTTTGGAGAAGGGTGACCTAAAACTCTAACTGAACATGTTAATATTGACATCCAAGAAGTCCAAGACGTCCAAGAAGTAATGCCAAGGAGACAGACATGCGAGACTGGAGCTCAGGGAGAAGTCTGAGTTGAAGATATACATCTGAGAATCTTTAGCATACAGAGGGTATCTAGATCCAGGCAATCAGATGAAATCTCTCGGGAGAAAGTAGAAACAGAGAAAAATAGTGCATTGAGTGAGCTGAGATCCTCCAAGAATTCAGGAGGGAAAGGAATGGCAACCAGCAAAGACTGTTGAAAAGATGTTAATGTTATTTGGGGCTGCCCTGAGTGATGACTAGGCTAGAGGTGGAGGAGTCAAAGGGGCAAGCGGGCACTTCCTTGGAAGCCCACTAGGGCAAGACTCTCGTGTCTAGCACTTAACGTCATGCTTGGCGCCTGAAAAGTAGTTGTTACTAATTGAGTGGATAAGCTAATTTTTCTGAGGCTCTCCCATACATTCTGGCACATTTCTAGGTATGGTAATCAGAAGTGAATATTTGTATTGGCTGGTTCACAGTGGCCTGACATCAGAGAACTTTCCATCTGACTTTAAAAATTTTTGGCCCACCTTTAATAGAATTTAGAGAATTGGCTAATGACTAGTTGAGCCATTCCTTAGACTTGAATTGGGAAACTATCAGAAATCACCAGCTTGCCTTTTCCAAACCATTCAGGGTGAAATACTTGGTAAAATAATAAATGAACAAGCAAACACACAAGTAAAACTGAACTCATATAGAAAATCCAAACAACCCTTGTTGGAACCCTTGGAATTCCTTTCCTACTGCCAAAGAGAACAAATCTTCACAAGTTCTGGGGACAGGGGAGTGGTCATGAGCCATTCTGTAATCTCCCGTTACTTCCAGAAACAGGTGGCTAGGTCAAAAATTCTCATTAGTCTTGCAATTTCACACTACTCTGTGGGACTATAATGGCGCAGCCTATTTGGAAGAAAAAAGTGCTGTAGGACTGAGGCTTAGAAAGTTAAATAACTTGCCAATAGTCTCGAGGTATTTAAACCCAGTTCTAAAGAACTCCAAAGCCAGGTCTCTTCTCCCACCGTTTTCTGACCCCAAGAAACTTAAGTGTCATGGAGGTTAGATGTCACTGAGTTAGAAAGCTAGTTTCTAACTTAGTTTCTAACATGGCTAAGATTTTCAATTTACTGGTTTTTAAAGTACACTTCGTTATTTGAAAATAACAAACAAAATATTAATGATACGGAGAAAATTATAGGGGCATCTTAAGCTTTTCTGAATGTGGGTACCATGATGAATCTATCTTCTTTTACAAGGAGAAATATAGAGGAGAGTTCCAGAGGTGACAGTCCATGGCACATACAGTTAGAGCATGCTATTCGGCACTACCTTTTGTCATCATGTCGCTGCTGGTTAAAGCAAAAATAGGTAAGATATTTCTGGAATCCAATCTGTGGAAGGGTTTGTTGTTTAAATTCTCAGTGACAGGTGCAATATGCATTTGTGGTAAATGTTCTGGCAGTTGGTCTTTTGTAGTTAATCTCGTGTCATTTAAGTGAATAGGGCTGGTCTATGGATGTAATTAATAGGTATTTTATCTAATTTATACTAATGATTAAAATAAGAGTCTGATGATATCATTTCCTTTTAAGAAAATGGCTAGGTAGCCAAGCTCAGCATCAT
>VMDR010023302.1:0-15683 GCA_007922815.1 Macrotus californicus | reverse complement strand
GTTTGTGCAAATAAGAAAATAAACATTTCAAAGTGTTCTTTATACGAGAATATATTCACATCACCAAAGTCAACACATCAGGAAATTTTATATTTTATCCTATCACCTTAAATGTTTCTATCATTCATTTTTAAATATTGCCTTTATTACAGTGGTATGACATTTTGCTAGTGAATTAACATAGCAGTTTCTAAGCATTTATTTCACTGGTAGGAAATATAAAGGGTAATGTTTTTGTATATACATTTCTTGGAAACCTTTACTTTTGTCTCCTCATTGATGAGCAATGGAAAAGATAGCCAATCATAAACTAGACTGAAATGAATATTGATAAAGCATTGTTCGATTAATTCAAACGATTGAATGAAAACTAACAATTAAGGAATAACGTAAGTTTCTAACTAAAAGCAGGACTTATGAAACAAATTCTGCAAAATACATGCTCATTTTCAGAAACCTGAGTATTATTTACACCAAATAATGGTGCGTTTTGGAATTAATTCACTCGACGTGATTTAACAAACTGTTATTTTATAAGGAATTGGGGTAGTTTTTATGCATCGCTAACCGTCACTGTAACCTGATGATTTGAACTGAATCTCTCACTACTGAAATGTTTTTTATTTACTACTAAGAACTTTGAATTTTTTAAACCAGGAAATGTATGTTTGATGGACAAAATTTATTATGGGCTAGAAAATTGAACAGGATTTTAGCTTAATTGAACACAATTGCCACCTAAAGAAAAAAAGAACTTCTAAACTGAGTGTGTTCATAGAAAATAGCTCTCTTTTTCACCCATACTGAGGCAGATACTAGTCTTTCTGTTTAAAAGCCCTCCATTCCCCTGATTGGAGAATACTTCTGCTCCCATTCAGTATTGAAATCAAATGCCGCTTTCTCAAGTAGCATCTTTCCACCTTTGTCCAAAGTGATGTGCACTCATTACTACTAATTTTATGACCTTATGCAAACTGTGGTTGGCTTTCACTGTTTGTGTTTGTGTTCTTATCCACGAGACTGTGAGCTGTGAAAGGTAGAAACGAATTCTCTCCATCCCTTCCACGTAGAAACAGTGATTGGCACATACCAGACATTTAATCATGGTTGGGCCTCTCCACGTGTCTATCGAGATGAAAAAGGCAAAATAACAGACACCATCGTTGAATTAATTTGATTCTTCTTTGTCTTCTTTCATTTCAGTGCAGATAAATCTGTAACATCTGTTATTGCCTTTTCTCCCCCTGCCCCCAGAATCCTTTACTTGTCTTTTCACTGCAAAATTCAAAGCAGGGGGAGGGAGAGGTTATTAATAATTAATTATCATAATTCCCATCTCCAACTAACAGTTTCATCCCCAGTCTTAACCTCGTCCTGTCTTGTTTCCAACAATCGAGGAAATGTTCCTTTGGCTAAGACTGTACATAGGGTGGTATCCTGTTCAAAATCAGTTTGCGCAATTTGCTTAGTTTCAGTTTTCTGTGATCTCAGTCTGTACAGAATGTAGTAAACACCTGAACAATTTTAGTAGCCAAACTGTTCCCCCCAGTGGGAACTTCTAATGGGAGATAGGCTTTACAGAATAAATCATATTCAGGCCTGATATTTCCTTGAAGAATAATTTGTAAACATAAAGCAAGGAAACACAATTCCAGTAATTCAACTACAATTATAAAATAATCTGCATTTGCACATAATGGCACAATATGAAAGAGAAATTGCCTTGCCTGATTTATTACTTTCCTTGACTACATTGGCCTAGTGGTAAGATGGGTGAATAGATTTTATTAGATTCCTTTCTAACTCTAAAATATTTAATAAATTTGGGTAAGAAAACTTGCTTGTTCACTTGCCATTTTTAAAACATACTAGGCGCTGGCAGACATGAACTTAGCATGCTCTCAGTAGCTACTGTGTATATGGCATGTACTTGAAACTGAGTAGTTTTAGGCGTGTGTGGCTACTAAATCATTATTGCAGAACTAATAAAAAGACTGAACTATCTCAGTTTCTATGAGGTTAGAAAGTATGTTCATAGGTAATATTTAAAATAAACCCCCACCCAAAGTCTATCAGTCAGGATGGGCATTATGACCCACATCTTATTAACGAGGACAGTGAGATCAAACTTGTTCAAAGGCTTCTAGCATTTTAATCAAAATCAGAAGCATGAACATATGTGTTAATGGTTTAAACTTTGTTTCTTATTGTTCTAATTAAACCTTCACAACAAAAGCAATACTGAAAATACCAATAATAAGGCAATGTAGAGTTACTTAAATATCTTTCTCCAATTAGTGTATTTGCTTGGACATGGGGTGTTATCCTTTGAGGTAGTTCATGTGAAAGGCTGAAAATTCAAATTTTTCCCTTCTTCTTAAGTGGAGTTCTGTTCACATAGCCCATAGCTGGTTTGGTTTGTTTTTTGTTTATTCATTTCTACCATCCAAGAAGTGTTTATGTACTATAAGAACAGAATTATTCTATCTGTACATGTGTGCTTTTAAATTCAAATTCAACAATGAGTATCACTAAAATCTACATGGAAAAGTAGGTCAAACACCAAGCATTCTCTCTTATATACTTTGGGCAGAATACTTGGGCGAATTCTGATTTGCTTTTGTATATGTGGCCGTGAATCTGCCAATCACAGAACAGTGATAGCATAGAACTAAATGAACTGTAAATGTACTGTTGCAGGCATTCTGCCATCCAGCCGAATAAACTCAATCACATAGCAGTAGACAGCCTGAGTCAATATATCGCAACAGATGGATGCACAAAGGTGACCATGGGTATGATTTAGGAACAAAAGACTCAGTATAATTGGAATTATTTTGGAGTAAGTTCCAAAGCCTGAGCAAAACGGTATGTATATAAAAGCTTGTTCTTGAATAAACACTATGTAAAAAACCCTTGAGCGATTTCATGCTTCAGTTATAGAATATATGTCTACCAATATAAATGACATTTCACCATTCAAAACTAACAGGGTTTCTGAGGCATAATACAATATAGTGCCCCAACCCCAGTGGTAGCAATGGGCAGATAACCCCATTCAAATGCTATTAATACAACATTGGCTAATGTAAATAATGAGCAGTTATGCAATTCTGTGTCAGAAGTAATTGTTAAGACTGCTAAAGTTTTCTAGTATACAGACAGAGATTCTGTTGGGACACAAGCATATTTTTATAAAAAGGGCGTTAGATAGTTCAGTCATGCTAGAAATTAGTACCTTGATCAAGATCAGAGATTATACATTTATTTGTTCAGTAGACTTAACAAAGCCAGTGCTATTGCATCCCCTGCCTATATCTAGGTTATTTTCCTTTAAAGGGATGTGAAACAAAATTAATACTTGAGCCGATGCTGAAAAAGCTGTTTCCATTGACTGGCAGAAGACTTGAAAATTGATCAATAGATTAATAGATCAAGATAATGGAATCTAAAAACAGAAGATAAAATGCAGCAAAATGAAGAGTCTCAGAGAAACGTGAGATGTCTCAAAGTGCCCCCAAAACTCACGTAATGGGGATGCCGAAAAGAGAGGAAGAAGAGAAAGAAGCAGGACCAGTATGTGAAGAAAATAATGGCTGACAACGACATCAATTTTGCTAAAAAATATTTCTCTACATATCCAAGAAGCTCAACCAACTTGAAGCAGCACAAGTGCAAAGAAACCCACAGCTACATGGAGCATAGAAAAATACTCAAAGACTAAGACAAAGAGGCTATCTGTATGCCAGGATCTTTCCCTAGGTTGTTTGATACCACTAGTGGGTGAGTGGCATCCTCACTCACCCAAATTCTCATTCTTTGACTGCTAAACATGGCCTATAGTAAAAAAAAGAAAACTATATATAGATATATATAGACATATATATATGTCTATATATGTCATATATGTGTATACATATCTATATATCATATTTCCTAAATCTATCACACATGAATCGAATCTGTCTGTGTATTTTTTAGCATTTTCTAATTAATTCTATATTGAGTCTTGCTTATGTCCCACCGTAAAGCTTTTCAAATCTATTTCATGTTCCTTGAACTTCTGGGCCAATTCTGCCTTTTGGCGTCTTATCACTTTTATTATACTCAAAAGGTTGGTGTCATAAAGTATAAATTCCTCAGCGTATTTTATTTCCAACTAAAAATGTCTTTTGTGTATCTTTACTCAGTGTTTTATTCTTATGTCAGAGTACAGTTTTTCTCTTCGCCATGTCAAGGCTATTTTCTGAGTTTATATCTTTAATAGTGTTTTCCAGCTTCTTCATATGTTTCACCCTGCCGGTTTTCTAATCCATTTTATTTTTTGTTCTCAAGATTTACCTGGCCTTTCTTCTCCATGCAGAACTGGTCAGGTTAGGGCTATGTAAACAGACAGACAGACAGACAAACAGAAACTTACAGATATTTTTTCTTAGCTGAATTTCTCTTAACCCCTGCAAAAGGAGAATAATTAATCAACTTTGCTTTTCAACTTTGTTCTCTCACCATGCACTAAAGCCTATTTAATTACTGATTTTATTTATAGTACTTTTTTCTTCTAATTTCTTTGATTTTAAAAATTTGTTTACTATCTCTCCCAGACCATTTTTCCTTCGATTATTCTTTTTAGTTCTAACATGATCACAGAGCCATAACTGGAATGATAAATATGGAATCCCAGCCATGCTTATATTTGAAAACCATGATGCTTGAACTTGATTTATTTAGTAGAAAAGTAGCTTTTTTTAGTAGAAAAAAGATTTGTGTTTTTGGTCAAATTATTAAAGAAGTATATTATTGGGGGTAAAACTTGTTTAATAATAAAATAACAGCAAAATATACCCGGGCATTGTTGTGAATGTATATGGTCTCCTAATAAATGAATTAATAGAGAATCTTGGAACAAATGTCTTTGCCTTAGATTTAATTAAGTAACACCTGAACCACAGCTGAACTCAGTGTAGTACACAGTGTGAAATAGAATTTTTAATGTAAAGGTTAATGAGTTAATTAGCCACATTTAAATGTTTAATTCAAATAAATGCTCAACCAGTTATCTGTAAAGTTCAGTCATTTTGTTCCCTTTGCTTATTGTTTCTAAGATTCCTTCTCCTCTGAAGATTGATAAATGGGAAACATATAAGATTGGGGAGAGGAAATATAAGAATTTGATTATGTCATGATGATGAGGGGTATATGAAATGTGTGACAAAAGCTGGTAAGTATTAATAACCTAATAATGATAAAGAAGTCAAGTTCAAACCAGCTTTTATACTCATTGGCATATTATGTTACATTTCATTGAATTGAGTTATTTTGTTTGCTGGATTGCAAATCATCTGAAAATTAAAGAATTGAAAGATTCTTTAACAAATCCATTTTCCAATTGCCTTGTTCCTCACAGTAATCGCATTCCAAACTCTTTAATACAGTAGCATACCCACCCTCACAAAGAAAAACAAAGAAAATGATGCTTAAATATATACCGGGTGTCTGTTCCCCCCCTCTCATTGTTCTTTACTTTTGAAATATGAACAGTTTTATTTCTAGCCATAAGGATGTGTGGAAACATCTTTAAAAGTCACATCTACTGATTGTCTAGGGTAGTTTTAGAAATAATTATATACACGATTTGCAAATAGTGAGGAAATTATACTTGGAATTTTTTCATCAAAATATATTAATGTGCATTTGTTAAATTTCAGTAATAATAAAGTAATATCCTTGCCCCATAACTTGATCATAAAATGTAGCCTAATATCAATTTTAATAAAATCAATTTTAATTGACTACACAGCTCAACATACCCCTAGCTTTATGGCTGCTGTTTATTTCAGTATCTTGGTTCATCTCTGTCATTTGAGGTTTTGAGTTCTGAGCCATGTATTTTCTTCCATAACCACCAACACCACCATTTCCCATTGGAATGGATCCACATTAATTAGCTCTATCACTTTTACCCACTGCATTTCTTTTATTTGCAAACCCTGCTTACATTTCTGGCTTAAATGCAGTTTGCTCATCAGTATTAAACACATCATCCATAATGCTACACTCAAAAACAAAATTGCAGGATTATTCAGAGAAAACAAGCACTTGACTCCTTTTCAAAACTGTCCTCAATTATTTCTCAATTCAAAAGAGAAAATTGAAGTCTCACTCTGGTTACTATACCATGGGAGCAGAATATCAGCAAAGCCAGAAGATTTAAGTCCATCACAATTACTTCTAAAATATGAGATGAATAAATTTTAAATAAAAAGACTGACTACTTCAAGCACATACACTTCAATTAAGAATTGAGGGTTAAATTTATTCTAGGGGATAAGAAAGACTAATTTTTGTAACTTAAGTACAGAAAAGGGTAGTCCATAAGGTAATTTATCCTTTAACACTTTAAAATATTGTATTTTAGTCTTGAAAATTATCAATTACTGTATAGGTATGATCAGCAGAGAATTGTAGCCGTTCTAGGATTTTCATATAAGCACCAATATGAATTAGTTCAGGTTATCAAAGGTTCTCATAGGGAAGGAAAGCTCGTTGAAGTTCTATCCACGATTAATCTTTTCATTGCAACTTCAAATACTTGCAATAATCACAGAATAAATGTCAATTTAAGAGTTTGTTTTCTTCCTAATCACTTTCACTAAATGCCTCGCTGTAACCTTCACACAACAAGTAACCCAAACTCATGTTTACTCCATTTCTTTTTGAATTCTCAGCTGTCTTTTAAACTCTCTGATCTTCTTGCCACTTAGACTAATTATCATGGAAGTGCTTATCTTCCTGTGAATTACCCTTTTTCTCTCTCCTGCGTGCATGAGAAAATTCTGATTTTGCCCTCCCAGCTGGTCCCTAAGGGGTGAGCTTTGTTCGCTAGACAGTTACCCCAGGGGCTGGTGATGCAGGAGCTGGAGGAAAAGAAGGGGAATAAGCCATAAAGGTGTGGAGTGAGGCTAATTCACTGGGGAGGTGTGGGATTTACTGAAAACTGGGGGGAGTACTTGACAGGGCTGAGCAGCTCTGCTGCCTGAAGTCACTCAGAAACTAGGTCTCGTTTCTCTACCCCTTTGCTCTACAGTTCTTGCAAGGTATGGGTTTTGTCCATCTTGTCAGAAGGGCTCACCGTCACACCAGGGTCCAGACGCAGGGCTGGTGGGATGAGGCAATGAGAGGTGTGTACTTTTATTTTGAACTTATTACACTGAAGTTGCACCTACCAGTTCTGTTCACACTTTATGTGGTAGGACATAGTTATTTACTTACATAGAGATTCAAGGTGTGCTGGTTGGGATGTAAAACTCAAGACAGTAATTTCCATTACTGAAATAAACAGGGAGAGAATAGAATTTGAATATATATTGAAAAAATATATTCGATCCACATTTATTTGAATATATTCAATATATTTTTCAATATGTATATGCTTATAAACAATTTATTCAGACAATATTATCTGCCAAAGAATTAATTTCCTCTGACTCTCCCTTTCACTCATGAAAACATAAAACATCTTGATCAAAAGCATGTCATTGACCCCAGCTAGCAGACAATGAAATCAATGATATCGGCCCCTAGTAACGTTATTGTTGATTTTATCCAACAAGAAAGTTTGTAGTTTACTTACTGTAGGGAAATGAATGCATAGCAATCAACTTTCGAAATTTGAGCCTTAACAGTTCACAAATATGTTTCTTAACAATTCCATTTACAAATGTATTTTATATCCCAATTTGTTCCAGTGAAAAAAGATACCTTAAATAAAAAATTATTGATTTCATCACTGAGATTTGGCATCATTTTAAAAATTATCAACTCCTGGAAATAAGGGGTCATAGTCATATAAAAATTATTTGTTCTTAATTCTTTCGCATTGGTAATATCCAAATCAGCTATGAGAATAGCATGAAGAAATGAAACCAAAGTAATCATAATTTCAAATATACTGTTAACATGTGTGCCTTGTCTTTTTTACTTATTCTCTTATTTCCTGAAGAACACTTCCAGATTTCAAGTAAACACACTAAGTAACATAAATTGCATTTTAAATGTTAATCGGTTCTAAATTATAAACCACATCTTAATTATAGAATATTCTGCCTACCTGTAGGTTACTGGTCATACAGCTGAGAAAATCAGCCCCTGCAAGTTACATTAGTTATAACTCACAAACATTATTCTTCGTGCCAAGTCTATAATTGAGACTGTGGATACTCCAGGACGCACTAGAGCAGCTGTGGGCCATAACTCAGAGGAGGCATCTCTGCATTTTTCATTGTTGCTTGGTAATTGCCTAATTTTGTCTTTGACATTCCCTCATATAAAGATTCCGATTACAAATATGATGTTTTCATCCACCCTGTGCATTAATCCTAAAACCACTCTTTTAAAATTTTTTATCCGTGCCATGCTGTTTTCTTCCAATTAATTTGTAATAATAGAATGCATTTCTTCCGGAGAGGCGAAGGATTAATCCACTAATACATACACAATCTGACTTTTCTGGCTTTAGATAGGAACAGAAGCAGATGCCATTATCAACAGGTGACTGATGAAAGCATCACTGTTCAGCACTTCATTTGGGTGAGCTAAAGGGGTGCCTCCACCCCTCTGGATGCTTATGTGTTATCCTTCAGCAGCCTTTTGTAAACGTGACATGAAGGTGCAGCGTCAATAAACATGGGCTGTCCCCTCCCCCTTTAAATAAAAGTCAGCCTTTGTTTACGAAAGGTTATGTAAAAACTTTATTCATATATTAATCGAGAACATAACTTTAATTTTCAATTTTTCTATGATCTCCTGTCATGTAGTATATTATTATTGAATCACAGTTGAAGGGTGTCAAAATGTCTTGAAAACTGAACTCATTTAGCCATTATGATAAATACTCATTTTTCCAATGAGACTTGTTCATATAACAGATGTGGACTTGAAACTGGACTTTGAGTGGGTTCTAAGCAGAGACTGTGCAGGTCCTTGGGATGTCTTTCTGGGGGAGAAGGCGTGTGAATAAGTTTGATCTATTAAGGTCAACTGTAGCAGAAGCGCGCATGAAACTGAATTAATTTCCTCATTGTCATACCTTTTTAGGAAGAGGTATAGAAATATATAGAAAGTCTTCCACTGATCATTGCTTAATATGATTTTTGCAGAGAAATTATGGCCTTATTTGGGGGGCTTTTCCTGGGACATAGCCAAAATTTAGTACATGCCTAATTCATTCCTATTGGTCTTAAATAGGTCAATGCAGTGGAGGTTTCTTTCTTCCTTTTTGTCTACCTGTAGGAGCCAGATTGCATGCAGGAAACTGGTAGGTAGGAAGAAGGGACACACTTCACTTTAAAGGGAGGAAGGGGTAGGGGTTGGCAAAGCAGGCAGGTAACTAGGTAGGACTGGGGGGGTTTGATGAGAGAGCCCCGTTATCTGACCCCCGTGTGCAAACCTCCCTGCCAGAGGTGGTAAAGCCCGCAGAGCAAAATGAGACACAGAACTGGCTGAAAAATACTAAAACATGTCAGAGAACTGAAAATATGTATTCAAGGAGCAGCGCTGTATTTAGTGTGTGGCAAGAACCTGAAGCGGTCCTTCAGGCTCCTGCGAGCATCCAGGTGGAGCTGACTGTGTCTCCCCTTCCAATGCCAAGGAGGCAGCCCTCTTGTGCCGGGTGCTTATGGCCAGGAAATATGCCAAGTGGAAGCACAGTTAGTGTCTCTCGACGTATTGCCAGCTCAGATTGCTCATCTCTCGACTTCAAATGGAGAGGAACTGAAGATTTGCCTGCTTTCCTGCCAGACTGTATTATGGTCAAGAGACTTTTCTTTAGAAAATAAGTACGGCTTAAGCCTGTTATCACTGAGTTTATTGAAATGAATAAGCCATAGCTTCAGGCAAAAGTCTATACAAATCAGTTTGATGAACCTAATTACCACTTTTTATAACACCTTTGGGCCCCTTTGAAATAGAGTCCAAGCACCGTATAGTGAATGGCTGACTTTCCCCAAAAGGCACTGAGGCATTGATGTAATTGAACTTCTTCCAAACATGGAGCACTTTCTGTTTTTCTTAGATTCCCAAACTGTAGGGAAAAGCAGAATTCAAGCATGTCCTGAAAGCCCTTCATTCACACATGTACAGCCTCCAGTGCCTCAGATTAGCCTCATATTAGCATCTTTTGTATCATTAGCTGGAAGGTTTAGTAGCCTTAGATTGCTCTTTCTCTTCTGCTTAACCTTATTAAATTGCAAGATATGTTAGTATCTAAAGGGCTTGATTCATGAGGTTATTCCCCCTGCTCTCACACTAGTGCTTTGCTGTGAAAACTGCTTTCTGGTTTATTTTACCAGCTGTTCCAATGCCGAACCACGGCGTCACCTATACACCACGTACCTTTACTGTCTATGTCCATTTCAGATTTGTTTTGGTAAAACTGAATTGTGTTTGTACCACTCTGATCATTTTGCATGTAATTTTGGCACACCCAGCTTCTTAGAACTGTTTTGTAGTTCATCACAATTACCACTCCGGCTTCTGATTGTGTGACCCACTGTTACTCAATATGAATTCAATCTTTTTTTTTTATTACTTTATTGTTGTTCAATTACAGTTTGAACAAACTTAAATATTTATAAAGTTATACTCAACATATGACTGTCAATATGTATTTTAATTTTGAAAGTTAACTTTATTGAAATATAGGACCCTTTAGAAAACTATTTAAGTCATAATATATAGCTAAATAATTTTTTTCTTTCATATTTAATTTTTTTCTTTTTTTATTGTTGTTCAATTATAGTTGTCCCAATTTTCTTCCCACCAATCTCACCTGCCCCACCCTCAGTCCTACCCCCTTTGGTTTTGTCCATGGGTCCTTTATAAATAAATTTTTATTCTCTGAATGTATTTGTTAAGTCAGCACCCAAATCGAGAAACCGAAGCTGTTTATGACCCTTTCGCTCACTAAGAGGCCCCCACCAAGGGAAACCATGTTCCAGAGTCCTTCAAAGCCTCTTTGAATTTTATACTAGAATCATGTCATGCATACGTTTTCACGTCTGTCTACTTTTCCTGAACGTTATGTTTGTGAGGTTCATTCAAATTGCTGTTGACTTTTATATTTTTTTCTTTATTTTATCAGGTTTGCATTCTCAGGTATTCATACTTGCTTAAAATACACAGTGTTTAGAATGCCATTTCTTAACTCCAGCTCCGTTTCCTGCCAACGTCCCTGTTGGAATTCTTGTACATTTCTCAAGTCCTCATTCAAAGGCTTCTTCTTCTCTGAACAGTTTCGTCGCTTCTTCTTCCACCTCTATTCTCGGCCAGAGGGCAGTCCTTGCTTTCTAAATAAGCATAAAATATTTATGGCATTTCTAATAGGATACTCTGTTTTTTCTACTCCCTGTTTTCTTGTATTCGGTATGATAAAGCAAACACTCTTCTACATAACAGAAGGTACAATTCTGAAACAAGGTAGGTCAAGCCCTCTTACTGCAGTTCCTGGTTCTGCAGGTCTGAGTATTGCATCCTTTTCCTGCTGGACGCCATGCCCAGGATTGACACAATGATCCCATCCTTCAAACCGAGGCATACCTCACACTACACAGAAGAATAAGGACAAAGTGGAATATAGCCTTCTCCTACAAATTGTTCATTGGTGAATGAATCCCAGTCAAGTCAGCATTTCTTTATGGGATGTCTCTTAGCTATTATTTTCCATTATTGGACCAAATCCGGCCCAGTTGGCCTCCATAAATACTTTAAAATGCTATTGAGACAAAAGAGACCCTTAAGACTCCCCCCACTCCACCCCTGCAATCTGCTTCACATGTCACGGCTGTAACAGAATTATTCATTCACATAATGGGACTGTTCAGAAGAAGCAAGGCAGGCTTGCAAGCAGGTCAGAAGATGACTTGAAAGAGAAGGGATAGGAGAGGGGCTTGAGCATCTTACATATTTAGGAGATAGGGCTGGGGTGATAACTCCTGTGCAGGTGCTGGGACAGATATGGCTTCAACTTCTGGCCCCGTATCACAGCAAAGGGGCGCCTGGATTTTCTTATGAGCTTGCCCTGATTTGGGTAAAGAAGCAGAAAGAGACATGTTGGTGCTTCAAGGCTGCAGTCAAGTATCAAAAAGCAAGTCAGATTCCATTTCAGTTAACTTCAGTGTTCTCGTGAGGTCCCCAGAGTTCAAGATCTGTAGGCCCCCATTCCTTCTTCTCAATATCCATGTCAGAATCGGGATCACATTGTGTTTATGGGAGGCAGTGTTTGGTTCGGTGTTTCTGATGACTCCATCCTATAGCGATGTCAGGACAACAGGGGAGTTGTTATGGAGAATAGGGAACATTAATCCTGAGGAATAGGGAAACATTGAGAGAAATTTGTTGGGTTGAGAGTCAAGAACATTTAACTTCTAGCAACAGTGAGAGAGAGAGAAAATTTTTAAAAAATCTCTGCTTTTGTAATAAAGTTTCATTGGGGACTACACATAATAAATCAGAATGTGGTTGTTTGTGGAAATGTTGGACAGTCAATACGTTCAGGCTGGTATTTTCATGCTTTAGTGCAAAAGGGGGTCCTTTGTCTTGGGCTAAAGGTGGAGAAGTGAAATTTTTTGGTAGTTGTTATGATTGGTTGGCTTGATTATTTTCTATGCATATCAGATTTTGGTGAGAAAAGAGAGAAACTCACGATAGTATAAAAATTCGTGCCATCTCTTTCTCATTTCTGAACTCAGTGGCCGTTTTTCCGTTGATGTGTGTGTGTGTGTGTGTGTTTTGGAGCAGGCTATTTTGGTGATAGTTTTGAGTCAGGTAAATGTTTAAAAACCATACCCCCCTCAAAAACTCATAAATTGAATCTGATTTATATCATATGTGTACTTCCATGGAGTAAATGTTCTTACCACAGCCTGTTTCAAGCCTTCCACAACCCCTCTTTCAGATCTTTAGGGATTAATACCAGGATGTGAAGTAGCTGACAAATATTTTCTGAGATTCCCAGGTTAAGCAGTATTTCTTGAGGGCCTACAGACCCCAGCTAACGCCAAGCTGGGAGACAGCTGTTGCCATGCTGGGGCTCCGGAAAGTACCGGCAGGGACACGCTGTGCTGTACAGCACACACTGGCCTCAGGCAGAAGCCACCCGGAAAACCGTCATGAGGACAGTGATGCAGAAAGCACCATGCTCTGCAGTTATAGAGAAATAGGCCTGCCTACTCCCAGAAACACCTGGGGTAGACAGGCAAGCATAATGGGGCCTGTGGGAGCAGATGGAGGCTAAGGCAATAGATTTGTAATATCCGCTTTGAATCCACAGTTTGGTGAGGGGATATTGCATCAGGGAAAGTTACTGACATCACCACTCACTAAAAGCAATTGAGAAAGAACGATGAAATGGAAAATTTGCATTGTGAGTATGAGTCAAATCCTAATTACAGTGAATAATAATTCATGTGCTTTCATGGCTCATAGTCACAAAGCACAATAAGGATTATTAATTCTTCACCTGTGAAGGTTTAATCAGACATTTGATTTAAATTGGTGATATATCTTTAATTGTCATAATTCATTCCATGTGTAGCATGCCCACTTGTTCATGAAATAATGTAAGTGCTAATTATTAAAATATTAAAAGACTGCCAATCATTATCAGTTGTAGTGATGTTTATCCTTTTTGTGCCATTAATGTGTCAGTTAGGCTCTGGGCAGTGGAGAAATTAACAAGCAATGACTGAATAATGAATAGGTATATTTTGTTCTACGTGGCAGGACCTTGGCTGGGAGGCCTTCCTTAGCAGTATTTGCTCCTGAAGCAGCGCTTCTTCATCCTGGGTCACATAGAACAAAGCCTTAAGTTTCTTTAAGACTTTAAACCTCAAGGTTGCGTGAGGCTCTTACACCTTTGGTGTTGAACTTGTGAAAGGAGGACTATGGCAAGTACAAAAAATGATTTCTTCTCTCTTTTGTTTTTATGTTGCATAGTTTCATCGATGGCAGTTAGTAAAGAACTTGGATTGCCAGTAAATGCCAATAGCGCTGTAAGTGATGGGGAGCAAAATAAGAGTTAATACTACCCGTAAAGAGTGATTTGTGATAACTTCTGAAGCAGGTGATGAATCTTAAACTTGGCGGAACCAGTTTGCAAATGGGGAACAAATTAAATACAGAAAAGAGATGGCTTCTAGGATGGTTTGTAGTTTGTAGCCTGGGCAAATCAGTAAAGGAAGGTATCATTTATCAAGATTAAACATACAGGAAAGGAGGAACCTACTGAGGGAAATCTCAGTACCATGACTATTTGCCTTCCTATCTTAGTGCACCTGGCAAAGCTTGTGTTTCTGTAATCTTAAAATGACTAATATAATTTTAGAAGAATATTTGCAGCCTCAGTGGGTCTTTCCTCAAGTTGCCAAATTGCTTATTAACTTCTTTGGAATTGGTGTGTTGGAGAAGTTTTATTGTGCTGTTTTAAGAAACTGCTTTATGGGACTGGAAGTTTAATCAACTAAGTAGGCTTTCTACTATTCAAGCAAAGCCTCTATGAGGCCTCTGCATTTTGGAAAAGATGAGAATTTCGAAAAGTTCTCAGTTTCGATCATCCTCCTGCTCGGTCGGTCATGCCTGCCCGTCCTCCGCGTGCTTGTGTTGCCGTGTCTCATACTCAGGAAGGCGGTTCAATTTGCAGTCCTTGTATTCGATAAAAATTCAGTTGTTTCTCCTTTCTCTTCTTTTTAGGACATGATTTGTATTGTACATAATAATTCTCTTTGTTCACCAATTCTGAAACCACACAATTTGCTGTCTCTTAGCAACAGACTAGAGAGGCTACCAGATGCATTTATTTATGTGCTTGATTTCTGAAGCGAAGTAGAGAAACTGTGTATCATTTAAGGAATGCCTAAATTTCATAATAAAATATTTCAATATTTTTATAATGTATCTCTTTGAGACTATCTCAATAATTCTGAAGATAATAATCCTTTATAATGTTCAATGAGGTAGTTATTTCTAAATGTGTCTTTTCCTTAGTCTAGTTTATTATTGTTAGGAGAGACCTTATTACTTTCACTTATTAATTTTATGAGTTTTTAATTTAGAAAATGATATATATCCTGCATTACGAACAGTCATGTAGTATTTGTTGAGAATATCTGAGTTTCTTATTTGTCCTTCAATCTCGTTTTAAACCACAATTATTCTGGTTGGTTTGTCTTGACATACCAATTTCTGCTGTTTATGGTCAAATGGTTTAGTCACCTTTTTGTCAAAGCATCCATAATTTGGTGGTTTTAAAAATATTTCCCTAATTCAATATTTCATTAATTACCAGTCATTAAAAAAACTTTTTAATAATAACTTGATTTCTAATATTAACTCAATATTAGGACTTATGTAATATATGTGTCCTTTTGTATAGGGCAATTATATGAATGCTTAGGTAATTTTATCTTCAGAATAATTTATGTCACCATTTTTGTCATATGTTAAGACTAATATTTAAAATATAATTTGTCAGTATTTGGGTTTTGCCATAATTATTTCAATATAAAACATTATGAGTGCATCAGCTTTCCAAATATAACTCATTAATGCTACCTTTTCAATTAATAAGATTATTGAAATCTGATATCTGAAATTTAGAATAAGTGTAGTACCATTTTCTTTTTTTTTTGTTA
>VMDR010023301.1:0-15682 GCA_007922815.1 Macrotus californicus | reverse complement strand
GCGAGTCCTCTCCGCCCCTCCTACCGGTCTGGATGTATGTTTCTTAGTTTCTTGGTTGTCGGACTTCCATACGGTTCGATTTTCTGTCAGTTCTGGTTGTTTTTTCTTTTAAAATTTGTTGTTGTCCGTCTTTTGGTTGTGCGAGGAGGCACAGGGTGTCTACCTACGCCTCCATCTTGGCCGGAAGTTTCAGGAGTTTTCAATCAGAGGCTTTGAGGCTTTAATTCCCTGCGCTGGAACTCTGGGTTGCGGGGTCTGTCTCACTCCCCAGCTGTTCCTCTCGGTTTATCTGCACGAGGGAGTGGGATGCCCGGTCTGCAGTCGACGCCTCTCCTGGTCGCCGCCACCTCTCCCGGTCCTTCTTCCCCGGTCCGCCAGCCGCCGCCCCGCGTGAGTTCTCTCCAGCCCGTCGCCCCTCCTACCGGTTTGGATGAAAGTTTTTCCTTTAGTTCCTTGGTTGTCGGACTTCCATACAGTTCGATTTTGTCAGTTCTGGGTGTTTTTTGTTTTAAAATTTGTTGTTGTCCTTCTTTTGGTTGTACAAGGAGGCACAGTGTGTCTACCTACGCCTCCATCTTGGCCGGAACTCTGTTTCATGTTCTTAAAGTTGCACAATAATGTTCCTGCTCAGACCTCAGAGAAGACACACAACAGCCACTGCAGCTGTTCCTTTCCGCTTGCATTATAGAGGAATTCTCAGAGAAGACAGATTTGAATATCGTTGCCCTTTCAATTCAAATGTGCATTACTCTTTTGAAATAGGGTATGGTTTCAAACTTCAATTTTAAACAAAAGCTGCAAAATGGAAATGTATGGTCAGCCAGGGACTGACAAATGTGGATTTCAGGTTTTTGAAAAAGCAAGAGTAAACAAGGAAATTTCTTGCCAAAAAGTTATACTGAATGTTTATCTATAAAGCTTACTATATATAACCCCTGGCTGTGGCAGGATGTCATAATTCTCCCTGGGCCAAGCAAGCCCCATTCTTTTCAACGGTGGTAGGTTTTCATTTCTTTAGTATCAAATGACAAAGTGCAGTTTCAATATGTGGTAGTCCTGTCTTCTGTATTCAACAATATTTCTTCTTCATCAGTTTGCTTGGTTATTTTGTTTAAAAAAAAATTAAGGCATTTTCAGGCATTGCTTTAGTATAGAAATAAAAGTTGAAGGTCATGAGACCAGGAACGAGATTCTAAGAAACAAAACTGAAGAATATCTTACTGCCTATAGAGTGTGTCTACTAAGAGAGGGCAAAATCTTAATAGAAAAACACTCAAGTGTATAAATCATTCACTCATCCAGAGACTGTTGCTTCCTGGGTACTAGACAGCCTGACATTGAAGAGCACACAGCTGACTGCCTTGGGGATACGAAGAGCAATTGCAACACCTTGACAGACTCTGTAGAGCTGCCTACATAGTCCTAAGGTTTGAGCAGTGGAGAGGCTTCTGGCAGAGGCAATACAGTTAGAAAGGGGAGCAGATCTAGCTAAGGGAATACTGAGTGCATGGGAGGGAAAGACATTTAAAGCACTGTCTCCTCCCCTCCACCAGGCAAGAAAACATGATACTTTTGGTGGAAATAAATGCAGGTGGAACTGTAAGGCAGAAGTATCCAAAATTACACTCATTTGGCAGTAGAGGACTAAATTCTGTATGGCCTTGCAAGCATGCTAAAGTGCTTGGACTTCTTCCTAAGGCAGTGGGTAGCCATTGAATACATAATTTTAAACAGAAGAATGATTTGTTTTAGAAAAGTCATTTTGGTATACCATGGTCTCAACAGGTGTCCTGGGGCTGAGTGAGTCAAGCTTCCGGAGGAGTTGAGGCGCTCTGCTCGCAATCTGTGTGTGATATGATGGCAGCCTGCCCAAGGGTATGGAGAGAAGTGAATGGCTTTGAGAGATCTGGTGAGGAGGAGAGAGGTAGGAATCCAAGTTCATTCCATTTGTTGGCTTTGGGGGACCTGGCTGATTATACTGCCTCTTACGGGGAGAGGCAGTGCAGGAGAGGTCTGGGGCTCTCGAGGGACGTCTGAAATAGAGATTGCATTTGGGTACTATGCTGCCTTGCTTCACCTTCAAGTGGATTCTGCTGAATCTGGCTGAGAGAGGATAGCTGGCCAGGAACAAAGCTTTATTTCCGGTGCTAGATTTAGATTAACAAAGGAAACTTGAATTATTGGCCTCTATGGAAGCCACTGACTCCAGAGGAGAAATTCTCCCTTCAGCAATGCTGGGCACTAGTCCATTTGGAACCAAAGAGCTGGAATAGGAAAAGACAAAAACTTCATTTGGACATTGTGAAAGGAAAGAGGATATTTTAAAACTGACCAAATAAAGAGGAGTTAATACAAGCATTACACTCTGTAGCAAAACTTCATTTTACATATAGTTATTAAATTGTAAAGAAAAGATATTTATGTGGAAAGTTTATACATTTCTTGAGTTTGTGCCTTGACTCACAAAAATGTACTTTGTAGTTTTTATTTCCCTCCATTGTCTTGCTAAATATAATGCTCAATTCTGTGCCTTTTTCAAGAATTAGTCAGTAGTTCGATTAGTCATACCTAATCTGAGGATTCCATTAGTGGCAGTGCCCCTGCACTTAATTGCTTATTATCTGTTGAATGAGTGTATTTGTTGGGGGCACCCAAGGCAGGAAAGGTCTCTTGGGATCCATGAAGCCCTGAGATTATATACAAAACTGGTGCGTATGTAGTTGACACCTCTGTCAAAGCAAGAGCGCCCGAGCACTGAAGCTTGGGAAGGCAGGGTGTTAGGCTTTTCCAGGTCTCAGTCATAAATCCTGCAACGTCTCCCCACCCCCACCCCACACCCTCCCAACTCCTTTTTCTCTCACTTATGTTAGCTTAGGGCAGAGATTTTGACTCAGTACTATCTGGCTGCAGGCAGAAAGGGCCTCTTTTAACAAAGCCATATATTCTTCCCTTCCTGCTTTCAGATAGACTAGCCCCAAGGAAGTGGCTATCTTTCTTCCAAAACAGTGAAACAGTTTTGTCTCACATGGCTCTTGGTTGCAAGCAATGGAAAACAACTCTGCCTAATTTAAAGGGAAGGAATTTACTGGAAAGGTAGAAACAAAGGGAGGCCAGGAAGAGGGACCACAGGCAGAGTCTGACCTCTGAAATGCTCTGGTGAGGGCACTGCTGCTGGCCTCGCCTCTACTGCTGACAGTGTCCCTACAGTAGAGCTACCAGCACTGCCCATCCCCACCCCTGAACACTGGACCATGAACTTCTCTGCATCACTCATTGACGTTTCAAAAACTGGCTCAGCGGGGGCCGGGGTGGGGGTGGGGAGCCTGATGGCTGAGACTGGGCCCACATCTCCTCTGTCACTGCTGGGGCAGAGAGGCAGGGCCTACTTGGCTTCCTTTGGCCTCTGTATCTCCCCAAGTCTCACATGATGAAGACTCTTCCCAATAAGAAGAGGTTAGTGTAGCCAGCAAATGGCAGATATTCCTTCACCTTTGGCTACCTTCACTTGTCCTTCTGTACATGTTTATATTTAAAAATGCTTTCACCTACATAACGTAACTTCCTCATACCACTTAAAATGTGCTCCTCTCCACAACAGGAGAAAACCCAGAGTCAGGCTCCAAGTCCAGAATCTCTGGATGTTGTCCATTTTTTCTAGTTTTGCACAATCCCACTTCAGAATTCTGCCACTGATGGCATGTATTATATCATCAATTACTGCCAACAAACCTTCCAAAGAAAAGGGAGCCTAATTAAAATGTGTAAATATAGCCAAGACTCAACAACGAGGAAAATATAGGTAGAGGCATTGGTCTTTGTTTTTGCAAATGGCAGTAGCTGGTATTTATGACTTTCTTCTTCCACCAAAGCTTTTCTGTTTGCTTTTCCTTCTGCTAGCACCTCAGCTGTCTGGGATTCTTTACCCAGTCGGGGCCCCCAGACCTTCATTTCTGAAGGATCTAAGTTTTTGGTGGTTCTGCCTGAATGGATTGCCAGAGTCTTTGATTAACTTTTAGCACTGGACCTGGTAATATGAGAAGGTGTTCTGTTTATTCTCCTCCCTGCTCCCATTGTGTAATAGCAATCCTGTTTTTTCTTGAAAATTAGAGTCAATCAAACCAGGCTGAAACACACACACACTCTCTCTCTCTCTCTCTCTCTCTCTCTCTCTCTCTCTCTCTCTCTCTTCTTTTTTGCCTGCCTTCACAGTGACAGAAGGAGTATGACATGGCCCAGTGGAAGTCATAGCTTCATTAAATGCTGAAAACATAATTCTCTTTTCTATAATCTTACAACCTTCACACCAGCTGAGCCCAAAGATGGTGGGATGGAAAAGAAAATTTTGCAAGGTGCAATTAGTAACTAGGTAATTGTGAATAGCATTTTCATCCCAGCCCTTTGTTCCCTGGCTAATACAAGTTGACTTTGAGAAAAACAGTAACTTACTGCTTGCCACTTCAGAACAGTAACACAATCTAGAGAACTGCACCATGAATTTTCAGGGTATTTCTCCCACATGTTGACTAAAATTAATATTCACTAGCCTATGTAACATTTTTTGAATCTAGATGATGGGCACATGGAAAAACCAATGTATCCACTGATCATATTTAGTGTGAAGTAAATGCCTTGGTCAGAAGCAAAGTTGTGTGAGAGGCTAAGACCTCACTTGCCTTGATGCAGACACAATGCCCATTAGCCTTCATCTGCAGACAGTGCTGGATGGCACTAGAATCTTTGATACTCAGGAATTAGTGCTGGCTCTCAGACAGTGTCCTGTATTTCTCTAAATATTGGGATATTTTTCTCTTTCTGTAACACAATTAACTTGGTCAATGCCAAAAGTCACACAGCCAGAATCTGAACCCAGATAATCTGACTTCCAAATCTAAGCTCTTATCTCTAATGCAGTGCACCTCTTCTCTGAATTTGTTACCTTTCAAGGTCACTAGCTCTTCTTCATTAATGGAGACACGAGTCTGTGAAATGACCTTGTTCTAGGAATTGGGTGAGAGGTCAAGAATTTAATTTCTGCTTTGGTGGTATGTTTATCAAACCCAAAAGTTGTTTCAATGATGTAAACCAAGAACAACTTCAGTGAGCTGTCCTCCTGTTTCAACCCCAGAAACCCCATGGTTGCTTAACCATTGCCAAGAATATGTAGGTTGGAACATTCTGATTGCTTTCGTAACTGTGCCTCTTTTACCTCTAAGGATTAAGTGCCACATTATGGACATTTACTGAATCAGGGAAACTGATTCATTGGGCATTTCTCCCTCTAGCATCCCCAAGAGAACAATCATGAAAATATCTTCCTGAGATGCCGGTGCTATTCTCACTAATGTGTATGAAAACCGTGATGAAAGAAGTGAGTTCTGGGCCCTCCCAGGGACTGTAGAGGGTGGATTACAGTTCACACATGGTAAATCCACTATGGGCTTCCTGTTTTCTGAAGTCTTGATACTCCAAGGAATGTCTGGCATCTCAATGGATAGGGTATGGAAAAATAAATCCTCACTATACCTGTACTTGCACTAGACAGAAAAATCTTTTATAATGTTTATCAAAACAAACAAAGGTATGTATGTACTTTTAAAAACCAAGCAGTACAATATGGCAATAGATAGCAGCCACACTCACACAGCCCTATCCCCAATTTCTGCTTTCAAGGGTGAGGGTTATCAACTATAAGCATTTTTTTCTGCTATATTTCTAAATAATGTGCTTATTTAAATAATTTGGCTGTCTTGAATTTTTAGTTATAGATATTAGCTATTGATGTCCAACTATGAAAGATAAGTATTTGGTTTTCTTTTACCACCACTCACCATCTGTGCCCACAATTTCCATTTCCCATCACTTCCAAAATAGTTACAGCATTTTTGCTTAAGTCAATATTGAGTGTCTACATTCCTTTGACTACATTAATATTGTCATCAGCTGAGTTTGTAGTATAGTCATATTCTACTTCTTGTAAAGATTTTTGTTTTTCTTGGAGTTAATAATGAATTCTTTTTATATTTCTTTTAACATTTTATATTTTATATATACTTATTACTAACAATCACCAAATTCTTCAGGCCTGTGAATTCCTCACAGTAAATTAATCAATAAATCAAATACAACAGATAATTTATCAATCTCATCTTTTTTTTCTGAGCGACCTCTCTTTTTGAGCACGGGGTCTGCAATATTTTTACCCAGATCAGCTACACAGCTGTTCTCCTGAGCTTCTTGCCACGCTAAACCTGGGAAAGCTTTTTACTTTGCTCCTGTATTTAACCTCTCTCTCCTGGATGCCATATCTTTCTGTTTCTTAGTTTATTCTTAGTATTGGTGGAGCACATCCTACTGAGAAAGATTGTTTAAAGGCAAATTTTTGAGATCCTTAATCTGAAAACGCCTTTATTTTACCCTTACATTATCTAGCTTCTAGTCTAAGGCCATTATATTTTCTCTTTTTTTTTTTCTGGACCTGACCTCTTGAAGTCTATAGGACTTTTTTATTAATCTGAGATTTGTTATGAAAATTTATAAACATGCAGAAAAGTTGAAAAGTTTTTACAGTAAATACTTCTATATATATTCTCCCCTAGATTCTACCATTCTACATTCTCCTCTGCTTGTTTCTATTATATATCTGTCCATCCACTCATCCTCTATCCATCCATCAAACCACCTTGCTTTTTTGATGAATTTAAGTATTTGCAGAAATTAGTGCATTTCGGTATGTATCATCAACCAAAGTTTAATATTTGTTTATAGTTCTTGTTTTGTGAAAGAGTTTTCATGTGATAAAATGCGTGAACATTAAACTCACCATTAGGTGACTTTTGTGCAATCCAAACTGTTATCAAAATATAGAACATTATCATCACCATAGAAAATTCTGTCACATCTCTTCCCCGTCAACGCCTGTCCTTAGCCCTTGAGGCAACCATTCTGATTTTTTCCTCATCATAGATTAGTTTTACCTATTCTGTAACTTCATACAAATGGAATCATATAGTATTTATTCCTCTGAGTCCTAATTTTTAAAAATCGGTATGGTGTTTCTGAGATTCACCCATGGTACTATTCATTTCTTTTTGTCACTTAGTAATTGTCTTAATATGGATTCTCTGGGAAGCGGAAAGACAGGATTAGATATGTAAAAGATTTGTTGAGAGAAATACTTATTAAGGATAAAGGGAAGGTAGTCACAGTAGGTAGGGAGAGCCTTTAGATTGTCTTGTGGGCCTGATACCGACGATAGAGAAGAGGAGGGAAGCACTGGCCAGAAGAGCCTGGCACTGCACCGCAGCTCTAAGAAAGTTTCAGGCAGGTTGACAGTGAGTCCTCAAGCCGGAGTTGCCTGTTAAAGGAGTGCCGAGGTCTGCGTTATTACATCGGCTGTATCATCTGCTAGAGGCAGCCATAAGAAGCCTCAGCGTGGATCCAGAGGGGCAGCCCTGGGGCTGTGAGTGAGTTGTGCTGTCCCCAGCAGGAGATCTGAGTGGTGTCAGTTCACGACCACCACAGGAGCAGTCCTTAGTATGGATGTGACACAATTTGTTTCTCCATTCTCCTCCTGATAGAAACCTAGAATGTTTCCAGTTTTGTTTTGTTTTTCTCGGGGGTGGGGGTTATTATGAAAAAGGTTTCTATCAATATTCTTGTGCAATTCTTTTTGTAGGCATATGTTTTTCGTTCTCTGCTGTAAATACCGAAGGGTGGAATTGCTAGATCATAGGTTTAGGTATACGTTTGTTTTACTAAGAAGTTGCCAGGGTTTATCCCAAAATGGTTGTATAATTTTTCAGTCCCCCCAATAATGTATGAGAACTTTAGTTGCTCCATATGTTGAACAACATCAGCTTCAGCCATACTGGTTGATATGCAGTAGTATCTCATTTTAATTTGCATTTCCCAAAGGTCTAATGAAGACTGCTTCATGTGCTTTTGATCATGCATGCATTTGCTTTCTGTAGAAAGCCATTGATTTTACTTTACTGAATAGAATTGTCCATGGACCATACTGTCTTAACAGACATCTCCCTCATCCTCCTTCAAAATCTTCCACAAAATTAAGTGTGAACAGAGAAGTTTTGACCCATTACATTCAAATGCTTAATGGTGTGAACTCTAAACCTTTCTCTGAGAAATGACGTAACGTTCATTTTTCAAAAATAGCCAGTTCTTTTCAGTTGAGAAATGTGTCAAATACCTGTTTCTATCGCAGTTTCTATCTGCTCGGTGTAGCAGGTATAAATTAGATTGGCCACCCAGAGAATACTGATTATTTGGAGGATAAGTCACATCCTCTCTGGAGTGGTTTGTCTACAGAGCTCTGAAGTGGGATCCAGATGGGATCTCTGGCCTCAGGCACAAGATAAGGGATTTGTGTGCATTGCTGCTTACTATAAAAGAAGCTATATGGTCTGTCCTGTTGGGAAAAAAAGGATTTTTTCTCATTTTTCCCTTTATTTAAACATTAACAGTGAGCAACATGGGACCAAGAATATGGGTTTTTAGGTCACAGAGATCTTGTTTATAGCATGTATGTTTTAGATGTGCTGGTAACTCACTGGATACCCAAACTTCCCCACCAAAAAATAAAAACACTTAATTCAAATATATGTCACTATAGCCTTTAACAAACTAAATTCATAGCATTGAACTTAAATTAAAGGTAAATTATAGTTATGTCCTGGCCAGGTAGTTCAGGTGGTTAGAGCGTCATCCCAAAACTCCAAGGTCGCAGGTTCAATCCCTGGTCAGGGCACATACAAGAAGCAACCAGTGAATGCTTAAGTAAGTGGAGCAGCAAACTGGTATCTCTCTTGCTCTCTCTCTCCCTCTCCTCTACCTCTTTCTCTTTAAAAATCAATTTCTAAAGAAAGTAAATTACAAGTAAAACCAAGGGTAGAAGCAATTGGTTACTCTGACCAACTCGAGTCAGTATTAAGGATGCACTGCTAACAAGTGTGAGAATTCTAATTAGTGCCTCACTGCTAAGCTATGCATGGAAGCCAGCTGATTAGACACTTTGGAGTACAACATAATTCTCAAGAACCTTATTTTTCTATTCTTCTAGGAAAACCATTAGAATATGGAAACTTACAGCACTTATGATTTTTACTCCCTAACTTCTGGAAAAACTATTTGTATCCCCAAAATATATTAGAAATATCCTAACATCTGGGGTGGTCTGTTTTCTTTTTCTGTAAAAATACACATACGTACACACACACTCAAAACTGTCTAACCTTCAGCATCAGGAGGGATGATCTATTTCGGGAAATTGATTATAAAACCTCAAATGTGCTGGAGTTGAATAGCTGTGAGATAAATTTTAATCTTACTACTCAAACTGTGGCTTCTCGTTGATGCCATTGGAAGTGATATAAAGTGTACTCAGTCTGCCACAATAAAATGTTCACTGTTGCTGAATTCCACTAATTTTTTGAATAATGAAAAAAATGTCCCTCTGAGATAGTAACTGAGATAAGATAGGACAAACTAAAGTGGTTTCGAGTCCATTTTTGTGTGTCAGTGGGGACCCAGTGGATATGAGTTTTATTTTGCCACTTCTCAGTGGTCGTTTCCCCCTTTTTTTTGCTCTCAGGAAGCAAAGAGTATTTTTTAGTTTTTATTTTCCCTAAAGTTATTTTTTTAAGTTAAAATGGAACCTGGTATATGCAATCACTATTCACTAAATCACATACAGAGATACCTTTGTCCAATGTCAAACCGAAAAGTTTTCTTGGCGTTTTCAGTTGAGAGAAAACTTTAACTTTTGAGTTAGTTAACAAAAACCCCCAAGTGAACACTTTTAAATGAAAAAAATCAACATTTGAAAATTTCACAAATGTTCAGTCATTGTGGAAGACTTGAAAAATATGATTAAAAGAAGAAAGGTAATTTAAAAGTTCAGGAGCCCATTATACTTTGGGATGTGTCCACTAGGACTATTTTTAAGTAGGCATATATAGTGGGTAGGATAACTTATTGAAATCATAATTTGTCTTTTGTTCTTTTGCTGTAGGTAATTTTTTCTTCCATTTTCCAAGATAGCAGCCAAGTCTTTTTTCTTTACTGTAAGAAGTTAATAATGACTTTTATGTGGCAGGGCCAGAAGTAAAAGTTGCCAGACAAAGAAAAAACAATACCCACGGAGAGCTTCTGTTAAAGGTAGAGTCGTGGAGCAGTGGAATTGGATTGTCTAAGGAGGGGAGGACTCCCAGGAACTGGGCATCCCTAGGGAGGAGAAAGGTTTGGAGAGCTTCTCCCAGGACTGGGTGTAGGGATAGGTGTATGAGACCTTCTGCACCCTTCTGTCTCCTGTGACCCCAGGAACTGTCAGAGTTTCTGGGGGACCAGATTAGTGGTATGCCTCCGAGGCTGGGTACCAAGTACTATGATGTTCTATTCTGACACTGACCCCTGAGCTCAAGCTTGGCATCTAACCAGCAAAGCTTCTGACTTCAAAGCACAAGGCAGGATTGGATGATAAACACACACCCAGTAAGCAGTTTGGAGTAGAGGCCAAGGGGAACTAGAGAGCAAAGGGAGCTTTCCCAAATATCCTAGGCTGCTTGTACCTTGGGGATTCTTTTTTTTTAAATATATTTTATTGATTATGCTATTACAGTTGTCCCATTTTCCCCCTTTATTCCCCTCCACCCTGAACACCTCTTTCCACCCACATTCCCCCTCCCACCTTAGTTCATGTCCATGGATCATATATATAAGTTCTTTGGCTTCTACATTTCCTATACTATTCTTAACCTCCCCCTGTCTATCTTCTACCTACCATTTATGCTTCTTATTCCTTGTACCTTTTCCCCCTCTCTCCCCACCCACTCCCCTGATGATAACCCTCCATGTGATCTCCATTTCTGTGATTCTGTTCC
This sequence comes from Macrotus californicus, assembly GCA_007922815.1. NCBI lineage: Eukaryota > Metazoa > Chordata > Mammalia > Chiroptera > Phyllostomidae > Macrotus > Macrotus californicus. The sequence continues at coordinate 4,787 of VMDR010023301.1, read as the reverse complement.
TGTTCTAGTTGTTTGCTTAGTTTGTTTTTGTTTTTGTTTTAGGTTCAGTTAATAACTGTGAGTTTGTTGTCATTTTACTGTTCCTATTTTTGATCTTCTTTTTCTTAGAAAAGACCCTTTAACATTTCATCTAATAAGGGCTTGGTGATGATGATCTCCTTGAACTTGACCTTATCTGGGAAGCACTTTATCTGCCCTCTAATCCTAAATGATAGCTTTGCTGGATAGAGTAATCTTGGATGTAGGTCCTTGCCTTTCATGACTTCAAATACTTCTTGCCAGCCTCTTCTTGCCTGCAAGATTTCTTTTGAGAAATCAGCTGACAGTCTGATGGGCACTCCTTTGTAGGTTACTGTCTCCTTTTCTCTTGCTGCTTTTAAGATTCTCTCCTTATCTTTCATCTTGGGTAATGTAATTATGATGTGCCTTGGTGTGTTCCTCCTTGGGTCTAACTTCTTTGGGACTCTCTGAGCTTCCTGGACTCCCTGAAAGTCTATTTCCTTTGCCAGATTGAGGAAGTTCTCCTTCATTATTTGTTCAAATAAGTTTTCAATTTCTTGGTCTTCCTCTTCTCCTTCTGGCACCCCTATGATTCGGATATTGGAACATTTAAAGACATCCTGGAGGTTCCTAAGCCTCTCCTCATTTTTTTGAATTCTTGTTTCATCATTGTGTTCTGGTTGAATGTTTCTTTCTTCGGGTCCACACCATTGATTTGAGTCCCATTTTTCTTCCCATCATTTTTGGTTCCCTGTACATTTTCCTTTATTTCACTTAGCATAGTCTTCATTTGTTCATAATTTGTGACCAAATTCAACCAGTTCTGTGAGCATCTTTATTCCCAGTGTTTTGAACTGTGCATCTGATAGGTTGGCTATCTCTTGGTCACTTAGTTGTATTTTTTCTGGAGCTTTGATCTGTTCTTTCACTTGGGCCATTTTTGTTGTCTTGGCGTGCCTGTTATGTAGTAAGGGGCGGAACCTTAGGTGTTCACCAGGGCAGGGCAGCCATGTTGCTGCGTTGTGATGCTGTTTGTGGGGGAGGGGTCTGAGAAGGAACAATGCCGCTTGCTCCACTCTCTGCTGGTTTTCAGTGACTTTCCCCGCTACCCACAGTCAAGTTGGGCCCCTCCGGCGCTGATTCCCAGTTGGGCGGGACTGTGCAGGTTCTAAGACCCTGTGGGTCTCTCCAATGAGCCCTCCTGTGAGGCAGGGAGTTTCTCCCGATGCCACTGCCTCAACCCCCACAGGTGTTTTCCATCAGATGCTTTGAGGCTTTATTTCCCCCCGCGCTGGAACTCTGGGTTGCATGGTCTGTCTTGCTCCCCAGTTGTTCCTCCTGGTTTATCCTCATGTGGGTGTGAGATACCCCGGTCTGTCAGCAGCCACCTTGCCAAGAGTCCTCTCTGCCTGGCAGCCCATCTCCACCAGTCCTACTGGTCTGGGTGAGTGTTTCTTCTTTAACTCCTTGGTTGTCGGACCATACAGTTCGATTTTCTGTCAGTTCTGGTTGTTTTTTGTTTTTAAATTTGTTGTTGTCCTTCTCTTCTTTGTGCAAGGAGGCATAGTGTGTCTACCTATGCCTCCATCTTGGCCAGAAGTCTCTCTCTTTTTTTAAAAAAAATTACTTTATTGTTCAATTACAGTTGTCTGCATTCTCTCCCCACCATTCCCCTCCACCCCAGCCAATCCCACCCGCCCCTTGCTTCCACCCTCCCCCTTGGTTATGTCCATGTGTCCTTCATAGTGGTTTCTGAAAACCCTTTCCCCCATTGTCCCCTCCCCTCCCCTCTCCCCCACCAGCCACCACCAGACTGTTCTCAATTTCAATGTCTCTGGCCATACCTTACTTACTTCTTTCCTTTGTTGATTATGTTCCAGTTAAAGGTGAGATCATGTGGTATTTCTCCCTCACTGCCTGGCTTATTTCACTTAGCATAATGCTCTCTAGTTCCATCCATACTGTTGCAAAGGGTAGGATCTCTGTCTTTCTCTCTGCTGTGTAGAATTCCATTGTGTAAATGTACCATAGTTTTTTGATCCACTCATTGACTGATGGGCATTTAGGTTGCTTCCAGCACTTGGCTATTAGCCTAAAGGTGCTTGAAGAAGTCCCTACAAACTTGACTGAAATAAAACTCCCCACCATTCAAGTAGGTGGGCATTTGGAGGAAGTACTGAGTTTTGGAGACACGTAGTAATGTGACATTCTAGAGTAAAATTCTGAGATACTGCAAATGAGTCCACCTAGAATTGCACACAGGATGATTCATAAACTGCAGAGCTGCAAACATTGTTTTGGTGCCCAAATAATGACCGAGATGGAATTTCCTTCCATCCGAGGACTCAGGGAGCAATTTAAGTTTATTTAAAGAAAATGAGGAAACTATAATTTCTTGAAACCTGGCACAGCGGTTCAGAGTGTAAACTCTTAATTGCTGCATAGGTTCAAGTCATGTGTCTGCAGTAACTGTCAGTGTGACCTTGGACAAGTGTCTTAGCCTTTCTGTAGTTTGGTTGTTTTACCTATAAGATAAAAAAAAAAAGCACCCATATCACAGAGTTGTTGTGAGGAATAAATAAGTTAGCACAGTTAGAACAATGTTAGGCCCATAGTAAGAGCTCATTAAATGTTAACTGTTGGTGTTAACTCTTGTGGTTGCCAGGACTTGTTCCCATTATTTATTGGTCCACATCCAGGACACATCTGCTCCAAAGACTCATTATAACCCCTGAGGAGATTTATTTGGATCAATATTTTTGTCCTCGTTGGGGAAATGTTGGGCTGGGATGAAGCACACTCTCAAAAAGCATTGTGGCTTCTGGGTCCGTTAGTTGACAGCAATAAGACTGAGTTAGAGAAGATCTTACCCAATACTTAATACCTGTGGTAAAAACTCAGGGGCTACAGGGTGAGCAGCACAGAGTAGAGGAAGTAAGGGAAAGCAAATGCAGCCTCTTTAGTATTTGCTTATAAGATGATTTTCTTAGGTTACAGTAGTCCTCTCTCCCCCATCCCATGTCCCCCACCCTGGCCACCCTCCCCTTCCCCATTATCTTCAGTTTTACTTTCAATGATTTAATGGTCAACTGCAGTCTGAAAATATTAAATGGAAAATCCAGAAAAAAAACAGTTTATAAGTTTTAAATTGCGTGCTGAGTAGTGTGATGAAATCTCACACCATCCTGCCATCCCACTCTGCCCCTTCTGGGATGCAAATCATTCCTTTGTTCAGTGTATCCACCCTGTATATGCTACCCACCCATTAGTCATTTAGAAGCAGTCTCAGTCATCACATTGACTGTCTCGGTACTGCAGTGCTTATGTTCAAGTTACCCTTATTTTACTTAATGGCCCCAAGGTGCAAGAGTAGTGATCCTGGCAATTTGGATATGCCTAAGAGAAGCCACGAAGTGCTTCCCTTAAGTCATAGGTGGCAAACACAAGGCATGGAGGCCGAATCTGGCCCTCCACCTTGTTTTATCCACCCCTGCACCTTGTTTCTACTCAGCAACAGCAGCACCGAGCTCTTGCTTAATTGTTAAGGAGTACTTACATTTATACAGTCCTAAAATTACATTCAGCCTTTTGAAGGCAACCGTGAGGCTGATGTGGCCCCTGGTGAAAATGAGTTTGACACTCCCGCCTTAAGTGATAGGGTAGAAGTCCTTGACTTGGGGCATTTTATTATTCACCTCATCACAAGAAGAATGATGAGTACAGTAAGATATTTTTGAGAGAGAGAGAGAACTAAATTCATGTAACTTTTATTACAGTATATTGTATAATTGTTCTATTTTATTTGTTATTGTTACTAATCTCTTACTGTGCCTAATTTATAAGTTAAATATTATCATAGGTATGTGTAGGAAAAATACAATATGTATAGGGTTCAGTGCATCCACTGGTGGTCTTAGAATATATACCCCATGGATAGGGGAGGACTACTGTACAAAAGAAATGTAGAAGCTGAACTCTAAGAGCTCTATTTTTACTGAGAATTTCCATAAAAACAAAAACTACTTGGAAATCTAAGGGCACCCAGTGGCTGCTAGTGCTCTGAGTGCTGGGGATGAAAACACACTGGACGTGCTGGTGGGGGCTTATGCTGGTGTACTGGGCCAGGAAATAAGGAAGACTGTTTTGCTTCTGAGGATAATGATAAATTATTGAAAACTGAGGGTCATTTCTAAGGATAAGCCATTTTACCAACCCACAACCCACCACACACATCCATTTGACATTTGTCTTGGGCATGTGATTGAGACATAGCAGCAAGAGTGGTTTCCTGGACTGAGAAATGATGACTGATGGAAGAATTTAGGCAGAATGGCCCTGGAATTCCTTCTGCTGTTTTTCACTCTTAAGTATGTTGTCCACTGCAGGTTTCTGGTATATAAGCATTAAGGAGTTCTCTATTATTTCTACTTGGTAAAGGGTTTTGTTTTTAAATGTGGTTGTATTTTATCAAATGCAATTTCTGTATTGGGTAGGATAATCACATATCCTTTAATCTATTTATAGTGGTGAATGATAGCAATTGATTTTATAATGTTAACCCAGGCTTTAACTACAGTGATAATGTGTATGGTGATATTGCATGGTGTGCATTGTTGGAAGCAATTTGCTAATATTTTATTAGGGGTTTGTTATTTCTAGTTTTCTAAGTAAGATTGTTCTATAATTTTTCCTTCTTATACTGTCTTTGTCAGATTTGGTATTTGAGGTTATACTTATCTCATAGAATGATTTTAGGATCTTTCCAGAATTTTAATTCTCTGAAGCAA
>VMDR010023300.1:0-15682 GCA_007922815.1 Macrotus californicus | reverse complement strand
ACTATTCTTAACCTACCCCTGTCTATCTTCTACCTATCATTTATGCTTCTTATTCCCTGTATCTTTTCCCCCTCTCTCCCCACCCACTCCCCTAATGATCACCCTTCGTGTGATCTCCATTTCTGTGATTCTGTTCCTGTCCTAGTTTTTTGCTTAGTTTGTTTTTGTTTCTGTTTTAGGTTCAGTTGTTAATAACTGTGAGTTTGTTGTCATTTTACTGTTCATATTTTTGATCATCTTCTTTTTCTTAGATAAGTCCCTTTAACATTTCATGTAAGAACTTGGTAATGATGAACTCCTTGAACTTGACCTTATCTGGGAAGCACTTTATCTGCCCTTCCATTCTAAATGAAAGCTTTGCTGGATAGAGTCATCTTGGATGTAGGTCCTTGCCTTTCATGACTTGGAATATTTCTTTCCAGCCCCTTCTTGCCTGCAAGGTTTCTTTTGAGAAATCAGCTGACAGTCTTATGGGCACTCCTTTGTAGGTTACTGTTTCCTTTTCTCTTGCTGCTTTTAAGATTCTCTCTTTATCTTCAATCTTGGCTAATGTAATTATGATGTGCCTTGGTGTGTTTCTCCTTGGGTCCAACTTCTTTGGGACTCTCTGAGCTCCCTGGACTCCCTGGAAGTCAATTTCCTTTGCCAGTTTGGGGAAGTTCTCCTTCATTATTTTTTCAAAAGTAAGTTTTAAATTTCTTTCTGTTCCTCTTCTCCTTCTGACACCCCTATGATTTGGATGTTGGAATGTTTAAAGTTGTCCCAGTGGTTCCTCAGCCTCTCCTCATTTTTCTGAATTCTTGTTTCTTCATTCTGTTCTGGTTGAGTGTTTACTTCTTCCTTCTGCTCCAAGTCATTGAGTTGAGTCCCGGTTTCCTTACCTTCATTGTTGGGTCCCTGTGTATTTTGCTTTATTGCACTTCACATAGCCTTTACTTCTTCCTCTGTTTTGTGACCATACTCAACCATTTCCGTGAGCCTCCTGACTACCAGTGTTTTGAACTCTGTATGTGATAGGTTGACTATCTCTTCATTGCTTAGTTCTATTTTTGGAGCTTTGATCTCTTCTTTCTTTTGGGCCATATTTCTTTGTCTCGGCACACCTGTTGTATTCTAAGGGGCGGAGCCTTAGGTATTTGCCAGGATGGGGCAACCCACTTCCCTGAGTTGTGGTGTTGTATGTGGGGGAGGGGTCCAAAGGAGAACAATACCGCTTGCTCGACTCTCTGGTTTTCGGTCACTTCTGACACTACCCACAAGCAAATTGGACTCTCTCCAATGAACTCTCCTGTGAGGCTGGGAGTTTCTCCCACCACCACAATTCCCACAGATCTTTATAGCCAGAGGTTTTGAGGCTTTATTTCCCTGCGCTGGAAATCTGGGTGGTCACGGTCTATCTTGCTCCCCAGTTGTTCCTCCCAGTTTATCCCCATGCTAATGTGGAACTGCCAGGACTGCCAGCCGCTGCCTCGCCCACCTGGTCCTCCAGCTGCTGCCTTGCCTTGTGTCTTCTCCACCCCTCCTACCTGTCTGAATGAATGTTTCTTCTTTAACTCCTTGGTTGTTGGAATTCCATACAGTTCAATTTTCTGGCAGTTCTGGTTGTTTTTTGTTTCTAATTTGTTGTTGTCCTTCCTTTGGTTGTGTGAGGAGGCAAAATGTATGCACTATGCCTCCATGTTGGCCAGAAGTCCTTTTTTTTTCTTTTTAAATGGGTTTTGTGGCAATGTCCTGAAAGTTTGGGATACTGGGTTGATTAATTTGGAATGTTAGGAGGATCAGAGTGATTGAGTAAATTCCTTGAAGAGACACAGCTCATGCCCTCCTTTATGTCCAAATCCAAATCTCAAGAGCTAGCAAATGAGCAGCACCTTTAGGTATCTCTGAGATCACAGTAGTGAGGAGTGTCCAGGACTAAGGGTGGGGAAACAGAGGCACCGTGTTGTGAGAGTAGATGTGGGATTGCTTTAGCATGTGGAAGGTGGGAGTCAGCATTTGATTTTTGGCTTTGGATTGTTCTCATGTAGTGGATTTGGTTTGGGACAGGATTAGAGAGTTCAAGAAAGGACATTTTATAAACACAGTTTTCTGAGCCTGCAAGACACTTAGGAACCCTCTCTGATTATCTCATTTTATAGACCAGAAAACCAATATCTAAGGAGGTGAACAGGTTTGCCCAAAGTAATATAGCAATTGGCCCCACGGGACTGAGCCAGGGTTATTTATCCTATGTCTTCTCAGGGCATGCTTCACACATCCTGCCAGCACAGTGTGAATAGGCTGCTTATGGTCCCACCACTCCACACCAACTCTAACTCTCTTCTCCTGGGTGCATCAGGAAAAGACCATCGAGTATTAAAGGTCTTTTAGTCGCTGAGGGCCCAGGGCTACAGACTGGACAGCCATAAGGGAAGACTGGGAGTGGTGGGTTGTTAATCAGGGAAAAATTCTCAACAGAGAGGGACCATTCCATGTTTGGAACAAGGAGGGCACATGGATTGGCTGAGGGGAGAAGTGCTTGATCAGAAAATATTCTTGTTTTTTGACTCACCCCAGCAAAAGTGAAAGAAAATTTATGAGCCCATGTGAGAACAAAGGGCACTGGAAAGCTAGACAAACATGCAGGGGATTTCCACCTCAGCTGCTTATATAGAACCTGGATGCAAAGTCCTCTTTCTGTCTCCTGTTTCCTCAGTCTCTGGTTTCTGCTGCTCCCTTGATTGCAAAGATGGCTCCCAATGCTTCTCGCCTCTGTGTAAGCTGGGGATTGATAATGGTGATGGGGACAGGGAAAGCACCTTCAAGAGATGGGGATCTTAGGAATGGATAGGGCACAGTGCTCAGGGGGGTGGGGTATGGGAGCTGGGAAGGCTTCTTGAAGGGGATGAGATAAGCACTGATACCTCTAGAATGTGAAGGCAGTTTCTGTGAAGAAAAGCTGGTTATTTGGCTCCTGAGTTTTTTTTTGTGTCAGGCCTTGGACTGGCCACTGTGAGGGATAAATGTAAGAGGTAGGATTGGGCTTTGTGCTCAACAGGGCTGGCAAAATTTGAAACTATGGAAATGTTGCCCGGAGGCATTTTTCTCTTATCCTGTTTAGGCGTCCAGGACTCTTAAACTTAAGCTTCCTTCTCCTCTCAAAAGAGAGGTTCACAAAACTCATTTATCCTAAGTTGTTAATGAACTGATACATTACCTTATGTAAGAATATGTACCCTATGAAGAGAACCTGAAATGAGGGCAATGCTTAGCACAGAAGTGACAGTACAGTGAAGAAATGCCTGTGACCTCTAAATAGGAAAGATATTTTTTTGAACAGAGCTTGAGAGAGGTCCTCCCAGGCATTCAAGTGTTCAAGCAACAGCACAAGGATTAGCTTCTGAAGACTTAGATAGAGTCCTTATCTTCTGTGGGTGAAGCCCTATTTTAGTTAAAGAATGAGATCATATTCTACAATGGGTAGGTATAAAAACACAGGAAACACGGATGAACAAATATAATTGAACATAGTGTCACTTTAATATGTGTTATTATATAAAGCAATGAGACATTAAAAAAAGAAACTAAAGTGCAGGGTTTTTTTCTAAAGTAGTCATGGAGGGCAGCCCTGTACATACCTGGTTAGGCTGCCAAATCTCGGAAATTCTATTTGGGAGTTGTTTTTAGAGTTTGGTGTACATCTTTGGATCCTTTGCATTTCTATTTAGTTTTTGATATTTGACAAACTTTATCTGGCTAGGAAGCAGGTAAATGTGGTGAGAAATTATTAATGACAATTTTGGGATGGATAAGAGGTACAATGATAAGAAATAAGACTGTGTTTTTTTTGTTTGTTTGTTTGAGTTATAACCTGGGAATTCCAGAAGAGAAGTTCCAAGAGAGGGAGAGCCACAGCTTGTTTTGAAGGAGCCGGAGGACCAGACAGACAATGAAGGGCAGAAGAAATTCAGGAGGGGGAACGAGGGGTGTAAAACTTGGCAAGTATTCTTAACAACTGTCTGTTGGCCTTCATTGTCCAGGTGAATGTTCATTCTGAAGAATGGGAATCAATGACCTTCACTGCCAATTTGGATGACAGAGTGAAGAAGATCAATGAACATGTCCGATCTAAGACCAAGGTTCCTGTGCAGGATCAGGTCCTTCTGCTGGGCTCAAAGACCCTAAAGCCTCTCAGGAAGCTATCGTCTTATGGTATTGACAAGGAGACGACCATCCATCTCACCCTGAAGGTGGTAAAGCCCAGTGATGAGGAATTGCCCTTATTTCTGGTGGAGTCGGGTGATGAGGGCCAGAGACACCTCCTCCATGTGCGAAGGTCCAGCTCCGTGGCCCAGGTGAAAGAGATGGTCGAAACTAAGACTGGTGTAACTCCTGAGAAACAGATTGTGACTTGCAATGGAAAGAGACTACATGATGGGAAGACCATGGCAAATTATGGCATCAGAAGGGGCAATTTACTCTTCTTGACATACCACTGCATTGGGGGGTGATTATCCTGGGGAGAGAGTGATAGTAGGAGCAAAAGAGCTTATTCCCTTTTATCTCTTACTCAACAACCACATCCTTTGATGACTTCTCAAAATTATTGGGAAAGAAACCAATAGAAAGATTACATTTGGAGTTAGGTGTTAGACTGCAGGATACTTTTTAAGTCTATGATTCTTTGGTTCTAACTTAATTAGTGGAAGGATTGTGTGTATTACTGAGAACAGAAAATAAATTTTTAAGGCATATTAGAGATAGCGTTCAGAGCCAGCTTGCCAATTAATACTTTCTTGGTTCCTTCTGATGTATAGAAAGACTCCCGTTGCCTTTCCTATCCAAAAACATAGTAAGTTTTAGGCTGGGATCAATGTTCTCCTTATCTCTATGTTTCCATCTATGTGTAAGCCAGTGCTTCACCTATCACATTACTAGATAATTGTTGCACCAAATTGAATTTCTATTTATAGAGAACAGTGAAATGATTTATTATGAAGTGAATCAATCAATCTGACATGATCACAATTTAATTAATAAAGAATTTAGAAATTATAGGGAACCTATCCATGTGTGATGCAATCTTGTGGCTCAGCTCTGGTTCTGAACACAGACAGACACGCGTGGCATGCAGAGAACATCCGTGAATAAGTCTCCCGTGGGGAATCAGGCCTGCATTGCACCTAGGCCACTTTGAGACTTGCTTCTGCTAAAAAACTCCCTCACCTTGAATTGAGGAAACGTGTGTACTGCATATCTTTAAAGTAACTTCCCAAAATTTATGCTAAACCTCTCAAGTTTGGGTGTAACCAGTTCAACCTTTTCCCTTTACATTTGCAAATCACCTTTATCTTAAAGGGATTAGCAACGTTCTTTGGTTATGGTAACCACCTAAAGCTTCTTTGGTTATGGTAACCACCTAAAGCGAACCTGTGCACAGTGAAGGAGGACCCTCCTTGATGTAATCTACCTAGAATATCAATAAAAGCCTGTGGAGGCAAAGGGTTGGGGCCCCTCTCTCTTGATCCTTGAGAGATCGATCACTCATCCCTTTTTCTCCACTGGATTCCTTTAGTCCATGTGAATTTGTTCATCACTTGTCTGGGGATATAGGACAAGCATTCCACAACAACACGTGGTCCTGCCAGCCGGGACCGTGACAAGAAATTAAATTAAACTACAATACTTCCCCTCTCCTTATTCGAAGCTTTTTGCTATAAAATGAAACCTGGCACCATGCCCCCTCTTACTCTCTCTGTCCCATACCCAATCTAAAATGGTCCTAATTTCTGGGGATTATGGAGAGCATGGAAATATATTTTCCCTGATGATATAGGGAGTTTTTGCCTTCGGGGCAGGGGGTGTGCTTCTTGGGCACAGATGCTTCAGGAGGGAACGGACTTTCTAGAAGGTGGGGGGTTGTGGAGCAATGTCTGCCCTGCCTGCCTTAGGGCCTAGCAGGTCCTCTCTAGATTAGAGGTATCAGTTTGGGTAAGGGGTCTAGGGGTTGATCTTTGAATTGACCCCAACACTCTGCCCAGGTTCTGGCTAATAGAGCTTCCTCCTTTCTGGTTCCTTCACCACCAGCTTCTCTCTTGGGAAATCATGTCCCTTTCTCCATGTTACTCCCTTCACTTATTCCTCTGTCTTATTGTCCCTCCCTCATGTTCCCTTACTGGCCACATGCATGTTTTTCTCACAACCTAAAACATGTACCTTCTTCCCCACCAGTCTAGTCCCTTCCTATCTTTAAAACTTGCTCAAGAACCACCTCCTTGAAGAAGAGTTTCTCAACTTAACCCCACTCAGCACAAACTACACTGATGGATGTTTCTCATTAAACGTATGGGACAAGTGCTTTGTGGTGGGCATTCGTCTCCTGGTTAGGTGGGCATTAGATTGGACCGATTTCCCCATATGATAGACCATGGGTGGGGTCTCCTGCAAGGTAGAGTCTATGATTTCCTCCTCAATTTGGAAGACTCCTGGTGGCAGACACCAGGGAGTCTTCCATGGTGTCTTCCACCAGACAGGGAGAGAGCTAAAGCTAAGCATCATGTCACCTGTCATCTTAGCATATGGGTTCTTGAGAAGTGGTTACACTATCTCCTGAGACTGGAAAGATCTTTCCCAAATCATGCTTTCTCTCTTTATCAGCCTAGGTGAAAGCCTGAGGGCCATTTCCCCATCTCTAAACCTGCTTTTATAATAGAGGATATGGGGATTTTTTCTCAGCACATGAACATTTTCTTAATAAGAGGAAGGAATCTCCTCATTAACCTTAGACTTCCTGAGGACAAATCTTGTAGATTCTCATACAGAAATGAGTAGCCTGAAGGGTAAACTAACTTTCCAGTGGGAATTCCCATCCTTGGGCCCTGGGCTAACACTTTCTCGCCTACCCCACTGACTCACTCACAGCCCAACCTGCTGTCTCCACAGATTGACTTCCCAGTAGCCTCCTTGATACCCCCTACACTCCCTTATTTCTGAGGGTGTGGGTGAGTGGGTTGAGGGCTGGTGTGACTCCGTTGTATAAAAGCAAAAAGAACTTGCCCCGCCCGTGGTTGTAGCGGTATGTGGGTTGCAGGTAGGTGCAGATGGCCAAGCTGGGTTGTCAGGTGGGAACCCGCATGTGTCCCCTCCACCCCCCCACCCCTTATGCTGGATGCCGCTGGACCACATGCCCCACAGAGGGTGGGCCACGGTGCCATATGAGTCCAGGATGACCGTGGACAGCACCAGCGGGATGACCACGCGGGTGGTGAATATCCGGTGCTCACTGGTTTCAGCAGCTGCGGCAGGTCAGCCCAAGCAGCACAGGCAGCTCGCAGATGAAGTTGTCCACCTGGCCGGGCGCGCACAGTGGTTGCGCGCGTTCCCAGGAGCTCCATTTGAGCCATGAGGCTGGTGAAGCCACCCAGCCAGGAGGCACCAGCCATCTCGCTGCAGACTTGAGGCGAGAAGAGCCGGGCTAGCGTAGTGGGTGGCCACTGGGGGTCGCATGGTTCAGGGGCTTCGCTGCCAGGACGACCAACAGCGCAGAGCTCAGCGCCAGCGACGCGCACAGGTTGGCCAACAGCCGCGGCGTCACGCTCACAGTGAAGCCCGCGTCTAACCAGGGCCAGTGACAGAGGAAGTAGTGCATGGGTGTGTGCAGGAGCAGGTCAGGTGGTAGCAGAGGGAAGAGAATCGGCTGGAGGGCGGGCCCATCATAGAAACCCAGCAGGAAGAAGTAAGTACTCTTCTGTGCTGTGGTTGGCCTAAAGGATAAAAACTCCCAGAATACTTGGGAGGACAAGATATAAAAGGGCGACATTACCCCTTACAAGCAAAAGAAAACCTGGGCATGTGGGGTCAGGTGAGGAAGGGGATGGAATACGTACAGTGCTTACACATGGATTGTAATCTCATTTACAGATCTGAACCCTTAGTTTAGGAAGATAGACATATATTAGCATAGTTTGGTTACTGTATTTACTAAATTCCAGGAGGGAGACAAAAAATTTCCATTTTATAGATGAATAAACTTAGGCTCATAAAGGCTATATTGTTCCAGCTAGCAAGTGGCTGTGTGGGACTTGCACTCAGGCCTGTCTGATTTCCATATCAGTTCTCTTTCAGCTGCTTCCCTGCTCCTGGTTGTACTCCCAGGGACCAAAGCAGAAACCTAATCTTCTTCCCACATGATAGCCCTTCAGGTATTGGAGGACAGATTTTGCTCTGAGGTTCCCTACCCTTTCGTTGAAACTGTGTAGTGCTTACAAATAAATGCAATAAACCAGGCTGGGTACAGCAACACCTTCTTGTTTCAGGTGCTCTATGCCTATTAATACGACCCTTCACACAGCTGACTATTGAGTTCTCATCTATGGCAAGTCTCTCTCCTAGGCTGCTTCCAACGCCCACGCTCTTCCTGTCTACAATCTAGTGTGATGATTAGGATCAACAGAGACCAGAACATGTGTACCAACCTTTAAATAGAGTTGTCTGAGTAGAGGAAAGAACACTAAACTAGAAATCAGGAGAACTGGGTTTTACCTACTGTAGCTGCCTTGGGCCAGTTATTTGATATGGGGAAGTCACTCTATTTCCCTTCACCTCACTGTTTTCTTGTGTAAAAGAAGAACTTAGAACTAGATGACCTCTAAGCTTCCTGTCCTATCCTCCTGGCTTTGATTTCAATAAATATTTTTCAAAGAAATGTTCTGTGAAGGGAACACAGAACATTTTAACTCTTGAGGGTGATGCAGAATCAAATATCCTAATGGTACAAAAACCATAATGGTTAATGCGATGGATAAAAGTCATATACAAATCTGTCTACTGCATGTTTCCTGACAGGTATCACTACACAGGTATATTCTTTTAAACATCATATTCACTATTCTTACTATAAAATTACAATCTCCTCATTTTCTATTTTGAAGGAAATAAACCTCTTTTCCACCCAACAAAACATCATGTTTACATAGTTCTGTCATTTTATCCTCTTTAGGCAGAAGAAGTTTTACTTGTTGTGATTAAGAACAAGGGTTTGAGAGTCAGACTGTCCGAGTTTGAGTCTTGATGCTGCCATTTCCTAGCTGAGCAGTCTTGAGCATGTTGCTTAACCTCTCTGTGCCCAGTTTCCTCAAATTGAAATAGAATTGGTTAAGTGGGTAAAACACATAGAGCTCTTGGAAGAGTGCCTGGCATATAGTTGGTATTTAATAAATGTTAATTATCGTTATCTTTATTTCACAGATCAGGAAACAGATTTTTAGAGGAGTCCTACACTAGATAGTGACAGACTAATATGTAAATTTATGTCCCTTTTCATATATTAACACCAATCTTTATTTGCCTGAGAATTAAACATCGTTCCCATTTTATAGATTAAGACAGAAAGATAATTGAGGTTAAATAACTTGCCCAAGGTCACACTCTTTATAAATGCTTGTCCGAATTTCAATCCAAATCTGACTAATTCCAAGATCCTTGCTTAAAAAAAAAAAAAATCAGACTCTATTATTTTATTATACTAGGGACTGTGGAGGATAAAAGTACATGCAAAGCGTGACCTCCATTTTTAGATAATTTTATAGCATTGGGGTCATACTGGAGATAAATAAAGTACAAGAGGTTACATTCAGGCTTATGGCCCAATGGTGCTAGAGATGTTGAGTTATAAAAGTCAAATTTTCTAATTCTGTGATTACATACACACATACCAATGGTTCAGCCAGGCAAGCTTTCAACCACTTCCCTCCAAACATGCCAAACCCGGAAAATAGGCACACAATCTCACAGATTGTATCCTTACAGATAAAATCTCACAGAGAGTATCCTTACTACATGTATGCACAAATTGCCAAACACATGGCTCAGCACATGTGTATGCATATACACTCCCTCCCATAACCTCCCTCAAGCATCCAGAAGGCAAATCTGTTTTAAAAAGTATTCTATAATGTGTCCAGAATGTGACTTTTATTTGTAAGATCACTTTTTCCTGAGGGCAATAAAATAAAAAACACGTCTTATTCTCTGGCACTAATATTTAGGCCTTCAGTTTCCAGATGATAAATTGGTCTCTTGCTTCTGCTGGGTTTGAAATGGCAGTGGGAACGATGAAAGAAAGACACAAATGTATGACTGTTGATTTCTGCAATGGTGCTTGATTCAGAGACAGGAACCTCAGGAGAAAGGGGTGGGTCAGCAGAGGAATGAATAGAATGTCTTTGCACAAGAAGCCACCCAAGTCTTGTGAAGCATCGAGACTCAGGCAGAGCTCATAATGTCTGTTCCTGGAGAGCCCTGTATTGGGGTATAGACAAGGCAAGACCTGAAGTCTTGTGGTGGTAGCATGTCAACATTAGCTGGTGGTGGTGACAGAAATATGCTTCCTGATTCTAAAGCGCATGGCTGTTGTAGAGAAGGAGGAAGATGGTGATGAGGCCTCTCACTAAAGAGAAAACTGGAGAGGCAACTTTCCCTGTTATTTAGAGGAGAGGATGGAGCTGTGGGGAGCCCACTCCCATGATTAGTACTTTGTATGGAGATGTTCAGAGAGAAGTTCCCCAGGATGAGGAAGGGGACATTTTGGAGGGAAAGGTCATTTAGGGTGATGTGTCCCTGGCATATGTGCAGAGCAGAGGCAGCATGACAACTACTCACTATCATTTTTATTCCTTTTTTTAATGGTTTAAGATTTCATTCCCTGAGTGAGTGACTATTTATTTTTAAGTATATTTGATTGATTATGCTATTACAGTTGTCCCATTTTTTCCCTCCGCTTTATCCCCCTCTGCCCTGCACTACGCCGTCCCTCCAGCATTCCCCCCTTCCGCCATTTGCTCATGTTCATGAGTCTCCATTTCTGTGATTCTGTTCCTGTTTAGTTGTTTGCTAAGTTTGTTTTTGTTTTCTTAGGTTCAGTTGTTGATAGTTGTGAGTTTGCTGTCATTTTACTGTTCATGGTTGTGATCTTCTTTTTCTTAGATAACTCCCTTTAACATTGCATATAATAAGGGCTTAGTGAAGATGAACTCCTTTAACTTCACCTTATCTGGGAAGCACTTTTTCTGCCCTCCCATTCTAAATGAAAGCTTTGCTGGATAAAGTGGTTTAGGATGTAGGTCCTTGCTTTTCATGACTTTGAATACTTCTTTCCCGCCCCTTCTTGCCTGCAAGGTTTCTTTTGAGAAATCAGCTGATAGTCTAATGGGAACTCCTTTGTGGGTAACTGTCTACTTTCCTCTTGCTGCTTTTAAGATTCTCTCCTTATCTTTGATCTTGGGTAATGTAATTATGATGTGTCTTGGTGTGTTCCTCCTTAGGTCCAACTTCTTCGGGACCCTCTGAGCTTCCTGGACTCGCTGGAAGTCTATTTCCTTTGCCAGATTGGGGAAGTTCTCCTTAATTATTTTTTCCAAGTAAGTTTTCAATTTCTTGCTCTTCCTCCTCTCCCTCTGCCACCCTATGATTCAGATGTTGGAACACTTAAAGTTGTCCCAGAGGATCCTAAGCCTCTTCTCATTTTTTTTTTTTTTTTGAATTCTTGTTTCTTCATTCTGTTCCAGTTGAATGTTTATTTCTTCCTACTGTTCCAAATTGTTGATTTGAGTCCTGGTTTCCTTCCCTTCTCTGTTGGTTCCCTGCATATTTTTCTTTGTTTCACTTTCCTTTATTTTGCGGCCATATTCAATAATATCTGTGAGCATTCGATTACCAGTGTTTTGAACTCTGCATCTGATAGGTTGGCTGTCTCCTTGTCACTTCGCTCTTCTTCTGGAGTTTTGATCTGTTCTTCCATTTGGGCCATTTTTGTTTGTCTAAGTGCCCCTGTTATGTTGTAAGGAGCAGAGCCTTAGGTATTTGCCAGGGCTGGGGAACCCACATCTCTGTGTTGTGGTGCTGTATGTTGGGCAGGGGTCAGAGAAGGAACAGTGCCACTTGCTTGGCTCTTGCCCTGCTTTCAGTCACTTCCTCCGCTACCCACAAGCAAATTGTGCCTTTCTGGTGCTGATTCCTGGGTGAGTGGGTTTGTGTATATTCTAAGACCTCATGGGTGAGTCCCTCCAACAGACTCTCCTGTGAGACTGGGAGTTCTCCTGCAACCCCCACAGGTTTTTTACAGCCAGTAGTTTTGAGGCTTTATTTACCAGTGCTGGATCCCTGGGTTGTGCGATCTTGCTCCCCAGCTGTTCCTCCCAGATTATCTGCACACGAATGTGGGACTGCCTGGTCCCCTAGCAACCACCTTGCCATGCATCCTCTCTGCCCTGGCTGCACATCTCCACCCCTCCTACCAGTCTGGATGAATGTGTCTTCTTCAACTCCTTGGCTGCTGGGCTTCTGTAAAGTTCAACATTCTGGTAGTTCGGATTGCTTTTGTTTTTAAATTAGTGGTTGTCCCCCTTTTGGTTGTGCAAGGAAGCAAAGCATGTCTACCTATGCCTCCATCTTGGCCAGAGCTCCCTGAGTGAGTGACTTTAAGCTAGCTGCTTAAACTTAGTGATTCTCAGTGTCATCCTGTATAAAACATGGAAAAACAACCCTCATTTCTGCAAGATGTTGTAGAGAGGATGAAGTCAACCTCAGTTTGAATGCAGCTTTGACTCTCATGTCAGCTTTTGCCATAATCCCTCCTTCTTGCTGTCACCTGATTCCTCATCCCCTTTGCTCTGCTTTATTCCCTGAAGATTTTTGTCCTTGGCTCATTTTCAGTACCGCTATTGTCACAATTTGTTTTCTAAAATATATCTCATTGACTATGCTATTACAGTTGTCACAATTTTCCTCCCTTTCCCCCTCTCTACCTGGTACGCCCCACTCCCTCTGGAAATACCCCCCTCCTTAGTTCATGTCTGTGGGTTATGCATGTAAGTTCTTTGGCTACTCCATTTCCTCTACTATTCTTAACATTCCTCCTGTCTATTCTGTATCTACCAATTTGTACTTCTTAATCCCTGCACATTTTCTCTCATTCTCCCCCTTCCCTGCTGCTAACCCTCCATGTGATCTTCATTTCTGTGATTCTGTTCCTGTTCTGGTTGTTTCCTTAGTTTGTTTTTGTTTTGTTTTAGGTTCAGTTGTCAGTAACTGTGAGTTTGTTGTCATTTTACTGTTCATAATTTTGATCTTCTTTTTCTTAGATAAGTCCCTTTAACATTTCATATAATAAGGGCTTGGTGATGATGAACTCCTTGAACTTGACCTTATCTGGGAAGCACTTTATCTGCCCTTCCATTCTAAATGAAAGCTTTGCTGGATAGAGTAATTTTGGATGTAGGTCCTTGCCTTTCATGACTTGGAATACTTCTGGCCAGCCCCTTCTTGCCTGCAAGGTTTCTTCTGAGAAATCAGCTGACAGTCTTATGGGAACTCCTTTGTAGGTAACTCTCTGCTTTTTTCTTGCTGCTTTTAAGATTCTCTCTTTATCTTTCACCTTTCTCTTTTTAATTTTAATGTGTCTTGGTGTGGTTCTCTTTGTGTCCATCTTGTGTGGGGCTCTCTGTACTTCCTGGACTTCTATGCCTATTTCCTTCACCAAATTAAGGATGTTTTCTTTCATTATTTTTTCAAATAAGTTTTCAATTTCTTGTTCTTTCTTTTCTCCCTCCAGCACCCCTATGATTGAAAGGCTATAATGTTTCAAGTTCTTCCAGAGGCTCCTTAGCCTATCCTCATTTTTTTTGGATTCTTTTTTCTTCTTGCTGTTCTGATTGAATGTTTTTTTCTTCCTTGTGTTCCAAATCATCAATTTATTTCTTGGCTTCATCCACTCCACTGTTGATTCCCTGTAAATTTTTCTTTATTTCACTTAGTGTAAACTTCATTTCTGCCTGGATCTCTTTTGTGCTGTTGAAGTACCCAGTGAGTTCCTTGAGCATCCTCATAACCAGTGTTTTGAACTCTGCATCTGATAGATTGCTTATCTCCATTTATGTTGGGTTCATCAGTGAGTAAGTCTATGCGTCAGCCCTTTAAGAGGAATGCCTGGGGCTCCAGTGGCCCTAAGTCTCACTCAGCCAGAATCCAAGTTTGGTTTTACAGCCAGAAGTTACAGAGACTTCTCTTCCTGGCCCTGAAAAACTCAGCTGGGGGTCTGGTGTGGGTCTGGGAACCCTTGCTCCACAGCTGAGATATCTCGCCCAATTTTCACCTGCACACGTGAGTGTGGAACGAGCCCCATCCACATCTTCTCTTGACGTGGCTTCTTCTTCACATCTTTAGTTGTACAACTTCCACTTAGCTAGATTTCAGGCATTGCTCTGTAGTTTAGTTGTAATATTGATGTGGTTGTGGGAGGATGCAAGTACCACGTTTATGTACATTGCCATCTTCACTGCCATCTTTGCCATGTCTGGATTATTGTGAATCATGCTACAATGAACATGGAAGTGCAGATACCTCTTTGAGACAGTGATTTTATCTCTTCTGATGTATAACCAGAAGTGGAATTGCTGGGTCACATGTCTAACTTTTTGAGGAACATCCACACTGTTTTCCATAATGGCTTCACCAATTTACATAGCCACAAACAATGCACAATTCTCTACATCCTTGCCAGCACTTATTTGATAATAGCCACTTTAATAAGAGTGAGATGGTATCTCACTGTGTTTTTGGTTTGCATTTTCCTGAAGATTAGTTATGTTAAATAACTTTTCATGTTCCTGGTACCGTTTCAATGCCTTTGGGAAAAAGTCTACTCAGGTCCTTTGTCCATTTTTTAATCAGATTAAAAAAAAATGTCCCTTCAAGTCTTCTGACAGATTTGATAATTGGGTTGTTTGCAATTAAAAAATGGGCAAAGGAACTTCCGGCCAAGATGGAGGCGTAGGTAGACACACTGTGCCTCCTTGAACAACCAAAAGAAGGGCAACAACAAATTTTAAAAGAAAAAACAACCAGAACTGACAGAAAATTGAACCGTATGGAAGTCCGACAACCAAGAAACTAAGAAACATACATCCAGACTGGTAGGAGGGGCAGAGAGGACTTGCATGGCGGGGCGGTGGCTGGCGGACTGGGGAAAGGCGCGGCTGGCCGGGAGAGGTGGCGGCTGCGGACCAGGCATCCCACTCCCTCATGAGGATAAACAAGGAGGAATGGCTCAGGAGCGGGACGGACCTCGCAGCCCAGAGTTCCGGTGAGGGGAGGTGAAGCCTCAAAGCCTCTGATTGAAAACTCCTGTGGGGGTTGAGATGGCAGCAGCGGCAGAAACTCCCGGCCTCACTGGAGAGCTCGTTGGAGAGACCCACAGGGTCCTGGAGCATACACAGCCCTCCCACTGGGGATCTGCACCAGAGCCAGCACTGGAGGGGCCCGGTTGGACTGTGGGTAGTGCGGAAAGTGACTGGTAACTGGCAGGGAGCGGAGCAGTCGCCATTGTTCCCTCTCGGACCCCTCCCCCACAAACAGCGTCACAACACAGAGACCTGGCTGCCCCACCCTGGTCAAAACCTAAGGCTCTGCCCCTTACTACGTAACAGGTGCGCCAAGACAACAAAAATAGCCCAAATGAAAGAACAGATCAAAGCTCCAGAAAAAATACAACTAAGCGATGAAGAGCTAGCCAACCTATCAGATGCACAGTTCAAAACACTGGTAATCAGGATGCTCACAGACTTGGTTGAATTTGGTCGCAAATTAGATGAACAAATGAAGGATACAATAAGGGAAATGAAGAAAAATGTACAGGGAACCAACAGTG